>BOPP01000084.1:2350397-2367588 GCA_017312745.1 Gryllus bimaculatus | reverse complement strand
GGGGAAATTGAGGAAAGCAGCTTAATGCTTGTGCTTTTTTGACAGTTGGAGAGCGGCATCCGACAAGGCAAGTCGCGCACAGATGAGCTCTTTGAGCCGCGCGCCTGCGCCCGAACAGACCTCCGCGCACTCCACATGTCGCGCCCCCGCCCCGACCTCACCACGCCCTGTGCCCGCTTCCTGGCGTCGCTGTGCCTCGCATCCCGCTCGCCCCCGCCCGCCCGCCCGCCCCGCCCGCGCCCCGCCCCGCCTCCGCTCGCGGATCCCATCCCGGCGCTCCCTCCCAGCGCCCGCACGCCCGCCCCTCACGCCGGCCCACTGTCTTTTCCAATGGCCGCGCCCGCGCCCGCGCACGGACCGGCCCCTGAGCCCCGCTCCCGCCCCAGCCCCCGCCCCGGGCATCCCGCGCACGCATCCAGCCTCCCGCGTGGCCGCGCTCTCCCAGTGCCGCTTCTACGTCCGCCCCGCTCGCCACTCCCGCCCCGTGCCTCACCATCCCACGACCCTACCCCGCCCTCACGGCCGCCCACTGTCTTTTTCCAAATGCGCGCCCCGGTCGCCGCGCGCCCTGAGCCCGCTGACGCCGCCCGCTCCGCCCCGCTCCCACGCCGCAGCCCTGTGCCTCCATCCCGCGCCGCAACCCAGCCTCCGTCCGTGGCCGCGCCGCAGTCGCCCGATCCATCGGCGTCTCCGCTCGCCGCTCCGCCCCCGCTCCCACTCCCGCCCCGTTGGCTTTCCCATCCACGCCTCACCCCCGCCTCGTGCCTCCCACTGCCTTTTCCAGTGGCCGCGGCCCGTCGCCTCCGCCGCGTCGATGCGCAAACTGTTTCTCTCTTGCCGCGCGCGATGCGCCTTCTGTCCTCGCAGCGGCAATTGGCTTCAGCGGTGGTTTCGCTGCATCGAGCAGAGGTAGCGGGCGCGCGGCGGACGAAGCCAAGAGGGTCGGTCAACTCGCAGCCGACGCGTCCGAAAGCGAAACCTCGTGTAAGGTCCTCAGACTAGGCGGGCGATTGTTGTATAATGCTTTAATTATCGTGTGATAGACTTGCGGTGTATCTGCCGGAAACGAATATATACTCCAGGAACGAAGGATTTATGGTAGAATCATAATCATCGATGTGTAAGTGATTGTTTAAGCATGTGAAATTACTCCTCACTGTCGTCACAGTAGTGGTCCTTGTGTACAGCGCTGGCACACTTGGTCGTTGCAGGACTATTCTACGGTCAAAAGTGTTTTTTTTAAGTCTTCAGAACATTCATCAAGTTCATGTAGTGAATTGATTAACGGAAGGTTTCTGTCTATTCTGCTCTCTGTCACAGTTCCGAAACAGGAAAGTAATTGCAGGGAAAGTTGAAGAAGAGAAGGCGTTTGGAAGGCTGTTAAATAAAAGTGTTACAATTGAACATTTCGCTTACGTTTTAAGAAAATATTAATATTTAGTATATGCAGAATTCGTAGATTTTCTGATTAACTATGATAGATCCAGACAAGAAAAACAGAGTGCCGAAACTATCTACAACAGCAACAGTTTGGTAGTGGATTACACATGGCATACTTCTCAATAAAATAATACGGTGGTCAAGAAAAACATGAATAGTTCATGAAGTATTATATAATAAATGCCAAGCAGTGTGTTTAAAGATGCGATTTACAATTTTTTAAAATACTTTTTCAACCTAGCTTTTTAATTCTTGGATGTTTACTTGTCGTGTACAGTGTTAAATAGTGGTACAGAGTCCAATGCATATTACGAAAACAATTTTTTTAGTCTCGAGTAACTACGCTTTTGTACTAAACCTTCTAATGATAGTAAGGAATACAGCGTGCGCTCTGCTGAGGTAGCGTTTGGAGTACCCTTTAACAAACCGCGGTTCGACTTATAAATGTAAATTGATAGACGCATCTTCACGTTGTGTAGTGAATAGGGAATACAACGGGGATGCACACGGAGCGTGTATCCACTAAAATTGGGGGAAATTGTGCTTTTTTAAGTTTATTTGGAAGTAGTCTATAAACCTTTTTTTTTTATGGGAAAACTTATAACTTTTCATTGTGTTTGGAATATGTGGAATTAAAAACATGACTTCGATTTCGTTACCAGGAGAAGATATGGAAACACGAGAACGCGCGTATGTATTCTTGATTCTCCCTCTGTTATAATTTATGGTTAGGCAAAAGAAATGTCTGGCAAGTTTATCTAATCGAAGGTGCGATCACGTATTTAAATCGAAATACCGATTCATTTTGGTTTCCAAGAGATTTTTAGAGAATTATATTCTCTAGCGACTAATCTGAATGTTATACATTCTTGTGGTTATCCATGTACAGATCACATGTTCTATGACAGTTCTGTACAGTTAAGGTGCTCTTTTAGTATTTTTAAAGCATCAATTTGAAAGTCGTAGAGAAAGTGTAGTCTTCTATTCGCAAAGAATGGCTATTATCCGCTTTTACAGGCGATACCTCCGTATTTCGTAACGGGAAGTTATATTACTGGCAGAGATGGACCTTCAATGTTTTCGGCAATGCACAGCTTTGGTGTTAGATACTTCACAATTAAATCAGAATTATGTTTATATTCCTAAAAATTATAATGTCGGTTTCTTACGACGTTGGCATGTCTCAATTTCGTTACGTATATGGAAACTCAATTTTGATTCTATTAGACGATATTTTTTTTACAATTTATATTCTATTAGACGATAGGTCGTTAAGGAATTTAATTAGAAATAATCCAGTTTTGCTAGGCGGATGAAACTAATTTAATGTCTGTAGACTGAAAGAATTAAATTGACGGGCCAACTGGTAGTAACTGTTCAGTGTAAATGGAAATTAATTGAAGTGTATGTGCTATTATGATTATGAATATAAGACAGCTTCGACTATCAGGATGATTCATTTATGTTCATGATACTAATTGAAAAACTCTCCGTTGATTTAATTTAATATGACACGATTGTAAGAATATTTCCGATCACAAAATATTAAATGTTCTGAACCGAGAAAAATCATAATTGATAATAAAAATAAAATGAAACAATGATTTTTTAAATAAACTGCTAAGTGAATCGTTTTAAACTCTTTTACTTTTAAAATTCGCATTTTATTTATGTGACTGATGTTTCTATTGGGATGAAAGATGTTGTTTATCAACGTGAATTGTCATTAGCAGGGCGATTACACATTTATCCGAACCCAAATGAGTTCTGGGATTTGAATTTGTATTCATTGTAATGAAATCTGAGTTAATGATGGAGTAATGCAACGAATTTTGGTATCCATGGTATTTATTAACATGCAGGTATTTTCGCCATAATTTCGTGGCTAATATTTATGTTTGTTGAGTGGTAGACTTTTTATGAATATTACCTTTTTTCATAACCAAACCTGGTCACATGTTATATCCAAATTTATTTCTAATGAAGGTTTTAATTTCTTAAACTGGTGTACACTGTAAATACGAATTAAAGTGGTAAGAAATATCATTGAACATGTGATACATGTGAAGTAATCTAAGTAAAGATTTTTTATTCATTTGTAGCTGTTAATACTTTATTTATTAGTCCAATTTTGATGCCATCTCAAAATCAGTTTCAAAAAACCCCTCCCTAAAAAAGGTACAGATGTATGGGTTACGAAAATTAGACAAAACATGGAGGAATTCAAAAGGGTGAACTATATCTTCTTGCATGATGGAAATAACGATTTCTATGTGTTTTAATGTACGTTTGGCGCTGCTTCCGGAAGAATGCGATATCCTGACCGTATCCGGCGGTATTCAATGTCTCCCGAATAGGTTATTATTGATTTATCGATTCCATCAGCCCATTCGTATTCATTGTTGTGGAGAGTTTCTTTTATATGACGCAATTGAAGGCGTATAAATTCGTGAAAACGCTTTGTTTCTTTTGTATAAACTTCATGTCGTGCAAACCTTTTCTCTCCTTTTTTTCAGAATATGTATGTTTGGAACAGAAATCTACGTTTGCTACAAACTATACCGTGAAAGTGAGATTCACTTAATTAATATCATTCTTCACAAGCATTACATATTGCAGAATGAAAAAAAAAATACGAACAAAACTGCACTATATGCTCAGTTTTTTAAGGTCAGTCCTTTTTAAAGGCTTTTTTAGCCACGTTTATACGACTTTTTACTCGTAACGAACGTATTGAATTTTGTGATGCTCACGTTTTTTTCCCCACGCAACGGGAAAACCGCGGATAATATATTTCACAATTTTTTGAAAACGTTCTGGCGCAGGGTGAGCCGACAGTTTCGTGCGTGGTGCGATCGTGTTTCAATCCGGTATTCTCTAATTGGGAGATGAGTATCTTCGCGAGTCGCGCGCAATTGCGTGACCGGCTGTGCTCTGGGCCGAGCAGCTCCGTGCACTGGTTTCAGCCGCGACCTGTTTGTGGAAGGTCACAGGAGATGGGGACTCTGTTTTGCGGTTTGTTTGCATAGTATATTGATCAACACTGCAATTAGTTGGCATTGATACGCTTCCTTTGTGCACTGCTCTCCAGCGGCCTCTGGGAATTCCCACAACAGTGGTGTTCCAGCGTTGCTCGTCTGCCTAGATTTATTGCGTGTATGGAGCTCGCGGTCTTTCATATTTACCCTGTCTTTGCTGTATGTCGAAGTGTTTTGCCTGAGCATCGTGAAGAGTGGATGTCAACTGCGTTGTCTCAAACACCAATTCATATAACTCGCTAGCGTATTTTATACATATAAGTACTGTTTAACGTGCGTCTCATAACCATTTTCTTGTGCCTAATAATATGTTGACCAGATGTCAATAAACTGCGTTCCAAAATATGTTATGTAGTTTAAGTTAATATTGTCATTGTGACCATGGAAAAGCGTGCTGTAAAGACATACTTATTCGTAACATATACTCGATTACTATTTCCCTTGATACTAATATTTATTGAATTTCGAAGTACTTAACGCTCATTATTATGAATACTATTGAAGTTTATTACTACTTGGTACGTTATGGATTTTGTAGCAGAATTGATTGTGTCATGTTACTCACAATGTTGTAGTAAGCAGGCGAAGAAAGAATCAAAGAAAGTGTATATAAACAGGATAAACTAAGTAATAAAGTACATAAAAGAATCGGAATAAATAAACTCTGGCTATTTGACAAGAAAATAACAAAGTGTCTTAAAAACGGGGTAACTTAGTCTCAAACTTTATGGCGAGAATTAAAACTATTTTGACAGTAGGTTTGCTGCATTAGTGGCGAAGACTTGTGAAATCACCAGTCCTATAATACCCTCAAACAGTCAACTTGTAGCCCTTTGGTTATTTCTTCGTTTGAGAAATTGATACGCCAGGGATATTTTTACAGTATCACAAAAAATAAACTTAATATGTATTCGGATGTCAGGTACTCCCTACCTACACAAAAATAAATGTAACATGATTTTCAGCAAATTGCTTAGGGAGAAGAAGTCATGTTCTGTTTCTGAAATAAAAAATAGCAATATTGACGCTGAAAGAGACAAAAGTGTGAATCGTTGTGTTACTCAACGGTGTGGATCAAGAGTTTAAAAAAATAAAAGATAGTAGTTACAAAACGTGAGAAGACAGGCGCAGAGACTGAGTTCCTGGAATGATTTACGTACATACGATTAAAATCTTGGCGTGAACTTGTCAAATATTGACAAGACAATAAGAACGTGGAAGACTAGAAGTCTGGACGTGTGAACAACACAAGATAGAACAGTACAAGATAGCGGGAGAAATATGTTATATTTCTTGTGTGATATACCGAGTCGTGTAGTAGTGAATAATATGATTCGTGGTATTTTTTTATTTGCTTTGATGTTTTGTTGGTGAACGTGTAATTGTTGTATACATTAGGAATTCGTGTGTTCCTGGGTGAAATAATTGAGAAAGTCCAAGACAGAGATACGATAAATTCTGTCGAGAGAAATATGAATAAAAAATGTTTACAATGTCCGATATGTTCTTGTAATTTACAAAAGCATTGGTCGTATGGCGTACAAATGTGCTCTGACATCATTTCCTATACACAATTTAAACAATGAGGGAATGAAAATGATAGATGATATTTGTTTTGATAGGTGTTACGGACTTTGTCACCGGGGTCAGAGCAATGTATTTGATTGGTGTTTTGTTCTGTTGAAGTATGCACGAATATTGATAGTAGGTTGCCGTTGTTAGCAGTGTATCTGGTCCCAAATTGATGAATGATAGATTTTTTTTAATGAGTTAATGCAATACTGAGGTCTTGATAGGGAGACGGGCTTGTAATACTCGTTGTTATCGATCGATATTTGTCGATGTCGTGTCGATGATGTGTCATTTTTGTGCGCGAAGTAATTTTTATTGGCCTTACTCAGAAATATCACATACCTCATGTTATCAGTTCCGTTAAAACAGCATTTCAAATGCTTATGCATCGTATAAAACAATGATGAGAAATTGTTGTAAAGAAATTGCATCTTCGCAGTCTAAAACTGGGAATCAGAGTGGGCTTCTATTATCCGAAGAATCTATGAATATGTGTTATGTTGAAGTTCAGTAATTTCTGAATAGAAAATTTCGTTATTTACCCTGATAAAAATTGTAAGAACTGAGCACTGATGATAAACACCCTAATTCGCAGATAAACGAGATGGCAGTTTTCATTACAAATTATAGTATGTCATAATATATAACACCGATATAAAACTTGCATTATCTTTTCTCTTATTTTGGGTATTTTACTTCGGGTTAGGGAACAAATACACATCGATTTGAAGTTTCTATTGAATAATAGCATCATAATATTGATTTCCGATGATACCACACTCCTGTAAGAACACAACACTTTCCAAGTAACAATGTAAAGCACGTTTTACTCTGTCATTTTCTATCAGTTTTCATCTACATAGAAAAGTGATGTAATATGTACAGAAAAATGAAGCATGCAACATTTTTCGATACAGATTTCTTGCAGTTTGACCATCGCGTTCTTGGCGTCACTTATCGGAACTTTCTGTGGTTTGTTATGCATCTAGTGCGTTTTTTTTATTTTGTACAGGTTTGAGAGCGTTATAATGTGTGGAATTGGGCTGTGAAGTGATTGTGTAGTGAGAAATAAAACATGTACCGGTAATGTGTTCTAGTATCTCGTTCCTGACTCCTAATATAAACTGAATTCGTTAGTTTCTGTAGATGCAAGTTCAACTGTTTGATCTTCAGTGCTTTTAACGGCTTCCAGAGGAAATATTTTCATCTAAATAACGTACGAAATACCGGCGTAAATCGCTCGAATTGGTTCATTCTGTTTCAATGCTGAAACAGTACCGCATAGAAACGAACGTCCCTTTTACATCCATTTTCTGTACAGAAAAATGATGAAAAATGAGAGTGTAAAATGGGCTTAAGACGTGTGTAGTTTCAGTTGTTGAGAAAGAATAGAAAACAGGCCGACTCACCCCCGTTTGCGCACCGCGGGACGAGCCCCGCCGCCGCGGAGTCGTTGTGCGGCAGGGCGTTGGGGGCGGTGAGCGCGTGGGCGACGGGCGCGGCGGCGCTGCCGGCGGGCGTCCGGTTGCTGGCGGAGGCTGCCGCCGCCGCGGCCGCTGCGACAGCGGCGGCAGCTGCGGCGACGGAGGCCTGGGCGGCGGAAGAAGCGGCTGTGGAGGCGGCGGCTGCGGCGGGGTTGGCGTTGGCGGAGACGGCGGCCGCGACGGGGGCCGGTGTGCGCGCGGGCGGCGAAGAGGAGGAGGAGGAGACGGGGGCGGAAGTGGGCGGCGGAGCGCAGCACGACGCGGGAAGCGGGGCGCTGCCGTTGAAGTCTCTGGGGCCCGCGGCGCCGCAGCACGCGTCGCGGCGCTGCAGCGCGTCCCAGGCGGCGGTGAAGGCGGCGTCTGCGCCGTAGGCCGCGCGCAGGCGTCGGGCCAGCGCCGGGGCGCGGGCGTCGGCGCGGAGGCGGGGCAGGCGCGCCAGCCACGCGGCGCCCAGCAGCGCGTCGCCCAGCAGCAGCGCCACCAGCAGCAGCCAGTAGGCGCGCAGCAGCGGGGGGCTCAGCCGCGCCGCCGCCACGCACCTGCGCCCACACCACGCCCGACCTAAAGCGCCTGCTGCTGCAATCAGCTGCCTTACAGAAAATAACAGTGCACGCCCTTTTCTTGTAGTTCCTAGATCTGTTCAAACGGTAATTCAGGGGTACATGCAGTCTACCTGCATACATACAGGCTACCTTGCTTAAACGGTCACCTGAAATAATGGCATTTTTTTTTCAAGGAAACTATTCATTTTCCCTGTAGTCACGTTTAAGTATTCGCTCTTTTTTTAAGGAGTCGCCTGCCCCGCAGTGACTTCTTACATTAACCTCTGTTTGACAGCCATAATTTCCTCTATTTTGATCCATAACGGTGTACCAAGCGGAAGATCGAGAGATATTTTTGAATGTTATGTATCTTCCGTGCGTCGGACGCAATATAAGATGTCAGTCGTTTGTTTTTCGAGGCTATTAACTTGTGTTTCAAATATAATTGAATTATCTCAATACATTCTGTGAAATTTCCTAATAGGTCTGTAGACTCAAGTCTACCTAAGAATGAAATCATACGAGTGGGGAACAACTATGGTGCAAAAAAAAGCGCAAATGAACAAAATAGTTTGGAGACTATTTAAAGAGATTAGTTTATGTTACTCATGCACTACTGAATATATTTTTAACGAGATATTGAATAACATTAGAATAGAAAGTTAAACTTAAATACCTTCATCTCGTACACTTTTCTACCATTATCTAACAAGAACAAAAATGTTAGAGAATCTAGTATTCCGAAGTGAATTTAACTGAAGTGCTTGAATATCCCTTTTGAGGCGTGCAGAAACTGGGAGTTTTTTACTGCGTTATGCGAATACGGACATTAGCGCAATGGTGATGATATATAGATGCTCACTCAAGAACTACTCTGCCCCGGAATCGCGCATTGGTAAGTGGACTTGCGATTAGTTGCAGATCCCCATCTGGGATGCCAATGCTCGCGATCCTTTCTCTTAGATCCATCTTTATGTGTCGTGCAGATGCTCAGCGGCCATGTAATAGGTTTGGAGACGTGCCCACCAATGTGTTTGCAGTCATTTGTAATGAATTCCTGCGTGTGATAGCAATTCTATTCTCCCTTCGAACTTATGATCGTTTACACATGTAGACTAAATGGTGAACATGAATAAACGAGGCATTAAGTCATATTAGAAGAAAATGTGAATTATGCAAATTTTAAAAGACAAGTCACCGCTTAATTATGCAGTGAAAGGAGATATAGAATTAGTAGAGGCGCGTGAAGTTATTCAAGATGTATTATCAATTTTACCTTTCTGGATGAGTATGTTTACAATATATTTGTAATATTGATGCAATGTCTCATTAAACTGTTATCTCCCTCATTCCGCGTGTGCATTTTTATATTCGGAGATTATGTATTGATACTCTGATCACCTGATGGTCATCGAAACTTAATTTGTAACATTTAGAAATTCAGTACTAACTGATAGTAGTTTTTCGTTTTTTATACAAAATAACGTAACGTGACTATTTTGTTTTTAAGTAACTAAAATGCTGCCGTAGTGCTTGCAATTTGGCAATTCATATTGTTAAACTATTGAATTTCCAACTTTTTAAAATTGAAAACCTATGTATTCTCCGACGTGGTGATAATAGGACACACAAAATAGCTAAACTTCTAATTTGTAAATTAGTGCTGAACAATATTTGTTTTTTATAACATTTTGAGGGTTCCTTCATTGACAGAACGGAATATCAGTTAAAATGAATTCTAGGAATAGCCCAGCATCAAACCATTGCTCATGATGTGGTTCGATTAAACATCACTGCCACTCTTGACATGTTTAATTGGCCTTTTCCAGAGATAGGACGCGTTCGTTTCAGCGATTGCTGATTTGTCGGGCAAACAGCAATTCCGACAGATTGGGAACTTCGCTTTAGTCATTCTCTCATTTCCCTGTGTGTACAGAAACAAGAACGAGCCTGCGATACATGTAGCCCTTGTGGGTTACGTAATCAAAATAACGAAACTGGAAACGTCGCAATGAAACTATCTCAGACTCGATTTTCACGGTTCCTTTTGGCAGACGATTTCGGGGGTTTCACTGAACGCGCACATGCGCGCAGAAAGCCTTCCGAGGTGGCAGAGCTCTGGGCATGCGTATGTTCGCAAAACCCCTCGAAATCGTTTACTACAAGGAACCGTGTAAATCGGGTATAACGTACTTACTTACCTGAGGGCCGGTTTCACCAACAGCCGAGAAAGTTGAGAGTAGTTACCCGAGACTAAGCATTTACTCTAAGATAGTAACTCTCGAGTAGAATATAAGCGTTTCACCATGCTTCTAGAGGGTTATTTTACTCTAAGAGTACATACTCTCCGCTTTACTCCGCGAATCAACTGAACGCGCAATGTTAGAGAGCTATTCAAGAGGCTGTGAGCGAGAGTGACGAGGACGAACGCGAAACTTTGATTAATTTCTTATATTCATTCATTCATTTCAGTTTCGGAGTTCTTGGCGTTATTATCTTGTGCTGTGTTATCGTGATTTGAGTTAATTTCTTGATTTTTGTATCTTTATTTCTTAATAAATATTCCTTTTTTTTCTCTGGAGATGAGTTACTATTTTGTTAGCAATGCAGAAAAATCAATTTTGCAGTTAGTTTACCGATGGCGGTGCAAATAAATTTTCTATAACCCAGGAACGAAAATATTGCGTGTTTCAAATGTTGCTGATCTTGCATTTTTCTAAATTTCATTATTATTATTATTTGTTTTATTTTTAAACTTGTATTTACCTTTGAACCATTTATAGTTAAAATGTTGGAAATGGATTTTGGAACTAAAAAAAAATACGCAAATGATCTCCCTCATACGTCACATACAGTTTTTACTAAATAAATAAATAAATATATCTTAGTACTTGTAATCTCTGTAGTTATTATTTTTCCTTTTGTTATCCTATACGGTACGTAATACTTTATTTCGTATCCACATGAGCGAAAAATAAATTTACAAGTTTTCTACAGTTTACAATGTATCTGATGGAGTTAACAGCTGATTTGGTCAAGCATAACCTAGTGACAAAATCTCGATCGTTATAATTAAAACCAATCCATTCTCTCTCGCACCCTTTGTCGTCGCACTAGTGGATAATATTCCGAATCATTGCTGGAATCGTCTTCAAATACTATCGTAATCGTCGAGCCGTAACAACACTTCGGAGGTACATGCATGTTGAAAACTGAACTTACTCCGTACTTTACCGACGGATTTTCGCAGTGTAAAGTTACTCTCGAATTTACTCTCGTGTAAGCGATTTACACTCGATTTAAGTCTTGGTGAAACGCTCCAAGAAGTTACTCTCGAGTAAACATGATTTACTCCAGAGTAAACTCTTACTCTTTGTTTGGTGAAACCGGCCCTAATCTTAAATCGGGAGAGAAGCTGGAGATAAATTATGTCCTGCCTGTTTCCAAAATTTAAATAAAAAAGTAGAAGTCGAAACTAGTTTATCTGCTCTTTCAATTTTGAGTACGTATGTATCTATTCTATTAAAATAATTCATATTACTTTGTACGAATATACAGTTTTCGACGATACGAAGTTTTCTTACTAATTCGTGTACATTTATTTTCTGGTAATAAGAATTAGTTTATTTTCTAGATATTCTCACAAATTATTGATCGGAATTTAGACATTGTTGTACTTTTAGTTGTCAGATTTGTTTACAGCACAACTACAGTTTCTCCCATTGTACATTTTTCCTTAGTCAGAAACCTGTACGTATTATGAAGAATATAGTGCTTGTATTTCAAATGATGAACATGTTTTCGAGCGTATTCGTACAATTACTAGTGGAATGTCTTACCATGTTCTTCTTTGTAACAAAGGGGAACCCGTCACTTTCAATGGATTCAGTTTCTGAAGTCTGATGTAATGGCGTTCATCGCGTGGGGTGTAGCTGGGGTAACTTGCCCCCAGGTATTTAAAAATAATCAAAACATATGTAACGTATTTACTTCTAATTTAAATTAATCGTTGCATTGAGATATGAATTCTGTTTGAAATAAGGGGCCTCCGTAAATCTACTGGCATCCCTGGTCTTGTAAGGTGATATGCTAATTTTTTAATCGTGTAGAATGTTTATGAGTATAAAAATACATCCTTGCTCTGGGGTTAGGACAAAAAAAATAGCTTAGATAGGAAGCTTTTGCTATATAATTTGTTGATACATTAAAAAAAAAAATCAGAGGTTGAAGCGTGATTGAGTGAATTTTTCTAGCACCAGGAAGTGCTTCAGTTACTGATTATTTCTGATCGTGTGAAACAATTGCTCTGACTTTTGTACTATTTGCTAGTATTCGGGATCGTTCCATTTCCCTATCGGGAACGGTATTGTCTCTGTCAGTTGACTTAGGCCGAAAAAATGAACTGGACTTCTTAAAAGTTGGTTTAATGGTTTCTTTGAAATGTGATTAAATTCTTAATAATTCTTAAAAGAAAATAAAAACTGACAATTCGAAATGAAGCAAGAATGTAATAACGTATTTTCCAGCGAATTCATAAACGTTTGAATTCAAACATGCAATTCAAATTATGACGCATGAAAAATGTACATGGTACAAGCGTTGCTGTCCTCCTAAATTGTAAATGGCGTGGAAGGGGATCGTCAGAACCACATAGAAGAGGACCTTCGAAGGAAACGCCCCCATGATCAAGCATGCCGGCTCTTAAGTTCATTCCTTTTTAGGTCTCTCTCTGGTTGTGATGTTCACGTCTCGCATTTTGCTAGTTGAAGTGTGAGAAACATTCGAATTGGAATGCCATTTTTCCAAAAATCGTGCGCATCACACACATCTAATTATTTGGGTCACAAATATTTTATATTTATTTTATTTTTATTTAATATTATATTTTAATAATATTTTATATTATACTTATCCACCTTTCTTGTTAATCACCACAGTTTTATTTTGTTTGATGTACAGCGTGTGATAAATAAAGAAATATCGACAATGTAAAACCTAACAATCAAGTACAACATTTATCGTCGTGTAAAAATATGCAGAGCTAATGTGAAATATAGACAAGGCTGCATACATACATTGTATAAGTAGCGACTGTAGCTATTGTAATATAATGGGGATATGGACTTGATGGTAGGTTTACAATTAATGCCTGGAGCATAAATTTCATCATTGCGGGTGATTGGAAAAATATGTAACTTGGTTCTAACCGGAACCTATACATTACATACAGAAACAAGCACTCTCTGTTGAAAGAAGGCTGCAGCTTCTTGTTTTATGAGAATCTATGCTGTGTGGTTTCGAATTCTGAAACAATTTTTACGTAGTCTTGGCGGCGAAAAAATGAACAGATTTCAGAGTTGACGTTTATTGCTGTAATTTATTTGTAATATTGTCAATCTTATTGATCGTGGAAGGTTATATAAGAGTTTAACATAGTCGCATATTAGGAAAGGCGTGCTATCGAAGCGCCTATAAATGTTTAAACTTTATAGTAGATACATTTAAATTTATTTGATATTAATTATTCAGCACAAATGCGATAATGTAGACATAATTTTAGTGTTTCTGGATGTGGAATAAGGTAATTATGGAAAAGCTCATACGAAAACGTACAAGTGATTAATGTTGAGTCAAAATGGGTAAAGAGCAAGTGGTTGAAGAACATTTGTCGTTAAATAAGGGTTCTTAATTACGTGAACAGTTTCAACCATTTTTAAATTATTCCATTACATTACTCTTAATTCCTAGTACTAATTTACGAAGAGTGCCTAGTGTATCCAACTTGAACGTGGTCACGCCATTGCCAAGGAGCCAGTGCGCTGAGGGGGAGCATTCTGTTCACCCAAATTGATGCATGACTCGTATCGTTTTGGATTCTTGTGGATTCTATTCACTTACATGAGAACATAGCGAACGAAAACACGCCCTCTCGTACGGATTACTGTTAAGGTGTAGTTGACACTTCATTACGAGTGTCCTAGTTGAAAACCAGTCTCTGTCCTTCGGCCTGAGCAAATATATAAACAATTTTTTATTATGTCCGACGCATTGAACTTCAACACTAAAAGTGTAGTTGATTCTTCGCTGAGTTGATGACAAGGATCCGGCATACGGGATGAACGTAAAACATTTTTGCCCAACGCATAATTTCCAGCGCATTTTATATCCACGTACATTTCTAGGAAGTTTGCAGTTGATTAGAAAGGAAACAAAATTATTTCAAAACAGTTCACCCTATGCGATCAAAAGTATCCGGACACGTGGCTGAAAATAACTTACCATTTCGTGGCGCCCTCCATCGGTAATGCTGCAATTCAATAGGGTTTTGGCCCACCCTTAGCGTTAATGACAGCTTCCACTCTCGCAGGCAAACTTTCAATCAGGTGCTGGAAGGTTTCTTGGGGAATGGCACTCCATTCTTTGCGGAGTGCTGCACTGAGGAGAGGAACCGATGAAGGTTGGTGAGGCACGAAGTCGGCGTTCCAAAACATCCCAAAGATGTTCGATAGGATTCAAGTCAGAACTCTGCGCAGGCCAGTCCATGACAGGGATGTTATTGTCGTGTAACCACTCCGCCACAGGCCGTGCAGAATGAACAGGTGGTCAACCGTGTTGAAAGATGCAATCGCCAGCCCCGAATTGCTCTTCAACAGTGGGAATCAAGGTGTTTAAAACATCAACGTAGACCTATGCCGTGATAGTGCCACACAAAACAACAAGGGGTGCAAGACCCCCCCCCTTCTATGAAAACCACGACCACACCATAACACCATTTTGGACGTGTCCGGATACTTTTGATCACATAGTGTATTTAAGAGAATTACACTACGCCGAGAAGGTATATATTAAGCATTACTCGCAGAATAGCTTGAAAATAATTCGTTTTCAATTTCATGTTAAATTCATGCCACAAAACGTTTACGTACACCTCAGAATTACCAAGCACTTTTGAAGTACAGGACTGAATAACTTGATCCCCGCGAATTCCCGTCCCTCGTTCTCTTCGCTTTCGCCGATCGATCTCGCGGGGTTGGGTGAAGAGGAGGCTTCCCCGCTCTGGGCAGACGACAGGCTGACTGACAGAGACAGTCAGACAGACAGATAATCCGTCGGACAGTCAGATAGGGAAACAGTCAAATAGATAGCTATTCATTCACACAGTCAGAGACTCTGTCAGTCAGTCAGTCTGTCTGTCAATCAGGCAGCCTGTGCCAGACAGCCTGTCAGACAGACAGGCCAGCAGATAGACCGGCGGGCAGATAGACAGGCGGGCAGTCAGACGAGCTGACAGATGGACGGACTGACAGTCAGCCAGTCAGTTGGCATGCAGGACTTACCCGAGTGCAGGCAGGGCTCCGGCCTGTGCGAGCAGCGCCACGCCAGCGGCCAGCACGGAGGGCGAGGCCCAGGGCGCCGGCAGCAGCAGCGGGCGACGCGGGTCGGCCAGCACCCTCGCCAGCGCCGCGCCCAGGGCCGCCGCCGCCGCCGCCAGCGCCGCCGAGCACGTGTGCAGCCACAGACGGTAGTAGCGCATGGCGGCGCGCTCTTCGTGCGCCTGCGCCGCCGACACGGCCGACGACGCGTTACCGCCACCGCCACCGCCTCCGCCGCCACCGCACGCCCGCCGCGTGCGCTGCGGGACACGCGCACACACGTCAGCACACGGGGCGGGCCAAAGCAGCGCAAGGCGGCGCGCACAATGGGCAAATGGGTGGAATTCCATTGGGATCTGTCTCGTGGATCTAGTCTACTGGAAGGCCAGGGCAAACAATATTAAATGTAACATGGAATATTGATGTGTTTCGGAGGTGGTGTTGAAATAGTTCTCTTTAGTAATCATGTTGGTAAACTACATTTTTATAATAGTTTAAACGAAGAGCAGTTCCACTGACATTCGTCGTATTGATTCGGAATGTAGTGGATGTCGTAAGAGTATCTCAGCCAATCGACTGATGTGTTCACGATGGCTCTGCCTTCGAAAACTGCTCATTATTCAAGAAGCAGTAATGAAAATAATTTTAAAGCCGTTATTAACTGGGAAGTAAAATGACGCTCTTCATTTCTTGGTGATTTTATTCGAAATACTCGCATGTACCTCTATTCACTGTAATTTCTCAAAATTACTTTTGTTCGTGTGCAATTACTGTCACTTATACTCTACAGTTATTGTTTTCCATCCATTTTGTGAGTGAATAGTTGTAAACCTTATTTTTTACTAAGTGAAGTGTTAGGGAAATTCACGGAAATTTAAATTACATATAGGCAGATGGAAAAGTGTTGTGAGCATTCTAAGTAAAAGCATCAGCGTTCGATATTTGGTTCTTAAAAACAGTAAATTAATTTCCGTATTACGTCGCTTTTAAATAGCCATTTTATAATTTATAAACTAAAATGAGTTTTTTTTGAACACCTTATTTCTAAGTCATACATCTACAGCACCTAATGTTGTGAGGTGTACGTTCTCAGAATTATGCAGTTTGCTAAAATGTACTGATTTGAATACCTTGAACTCTTGGGGCCTACAACATTTCTTATAGAAAGGACCACCTATGCCTTGTTTGCATGTTGAACATACGTTTCTGCAATTCGTTTCTGTAGATCATGTTGACGAGTTTCATAAATGATTACAATATTCATGAACTGGTATGTTAGTTTGCATTTTATGTTATAGTGCAGATCAATTGCCTTTATTGAAGTACAATTTTATGAGCGGTGTAGGAATCGTTAGACTCCAATTGCCTCTCATAATTCTGCGAGATCAATGACAAGAGGTCACTTTACATGTAGGTTCACTGCCATTTTTTAAAATGGAAACTTGCCAAAGGAGTAACACACATTTGAGTTGAACTAAACTATATTTTCTATATAGTAATTCTGTTGCTTTCTCGAAGACCTTAACTTAGGGTGTTGTTTTCCCCGGTGCGTTTCTATTTCATTTCGTAAAAAGGTTGAGTCACAGTTGGCATCACCGCCGGCGAAAAGGGCTACAAGGGTTTTCCTCGGATGCGCCGTTCGCTGAGAGGAAAGTGAAATGGAATATATTGATTACTTTGGCATTCGAAATGGCATCTCTCGCTTGGAGCTGAGTATCGGAAACTATCGGGGGGGGGGGGGG
>BOPP01000084.1:2332563-2350363 GCA_017312745.1 Gryllus bimaculatus | reverse complement strand
TTACCCTCCCCATCTCCCACTCCCCGCCGCCCCAACCGTCGCTCGGCAGCCACTCTGAGCGTCCGCTCTGTTTTACGACTTTGATCTTTTCGTCTTTGATCTCTCTGTTCTGGTCTCCCGGTCGGTTTCCCCCTTTTGGATTTCCTCTCACTTCCTTTGTCCTGGCGCCACTGCTGACTTTGCATAATTGGTCAAGGCGTGTCGTACGGCTTTTATGGGAGGAGGCCTATGTTGTTCCCGTTCTCTCGTCACACTTTCTGTCTCGCTTTTCGACGATTGCCTGGATTCTGCTTCTACTTTAAGTACAACATACTCAATCGTCCACTCTTTTAGTGCAAGCACGAGCCTCTCCATTGTTTTGACGGAATAAATGTCTGATATACTTACTCTGTGAGTGTTGTGAAGTCTGTTGAAAGTCTAAAGCAGTTCCTCCATTAGCATTAAAAAGTGATAAACGTTTAGAAATATTTTGTATGAACTCATCAAACATTGGACGAATTTGTTGGGAAATAAATCTACAATAAAATGTGGTACCTCAGATTTCTCTTTTGTATTGCCAGTTTCATACTAAGGAGCAGATATGTCGCTTTTTATGCGCAATTGAAAGCAGAGCAGAATTTGCACAACAACGTCTATATTGTATTCTCACCTTCATTTTTGTTTGTTTCTTTCTTTCTCATGATAAATATTTGCATATACTGAAAATGTGGTACAAATGTGCGTGAAAGACAATTAAACTATTATTTGCCTAAGTTTATTTTGTTCCTGATTAATTTATTATTCTATTTACAATTGATTGTAGTTGTATAGAAACAAGCTTTGTGCTCTACACCAACGATGTTATAGTAGAACAATTTAGTAATCTCCTTTCGATTGCTCATGCACGGGGAGGGGTCACTCGCATCCTCTGCTACTTCTCCTGAAAATATAGCTCTCTCACTCGCATTGCGCGCCAGCCGTAGGGGCCGGTGGCGGGGAGGGGGCATAGGAATCTGAATGCATAGGCAGGCTGTTGTGCCTGCTCCCAACGCGCAGTAAGTGTCAACTACCCAAATCAAAACAATTTCAGCTCTCTGTGCACAAACATTGACTTAATATACTAAGGTTCAATAAAATACAAATATATTTAGGAAGCATCGCCCCTAGTCCTCAGTTCGATCTCTTTCGTCTTTGAGTGCTGTGAAGTATGGTGTGTAGGCCTAAGTTTAAGTGAAGTTCACAGGCGTAATATTTTGCTTATTTGTTTCTAAGACCACCGTTAGCAGGTAATGCGGCCTCAACATCAAGCTCACTTCTTACCATCCCGATCTCAATCCCATCGAATTAGTTTGGGGTTACAATAAGAGACATGTTGCTAAATAAAGCATGGGTTCCCCCTGCAAGTAAAAGAAAATGTATGCCGATTGTTATATTTTTAATATTCCCCATATCAATGGAAGAAGTGTTGTGAACACGTGAAGAAACTCTAAACGAAATATATGAAATAAGACATGATCTTGGAAGAAGTATTGGACAAAATTATTGTTTCTTTACATGTGAGGGCGATATTGACGTGTGAGGGCGGGATTTCCTGTGAGGGCGACATTGACGAAAGGGAGAGAGACGGCTGCAGTGACGACTAACAGCTTCTCTTTGCCGGGGGAGGACGACGAATCGCGTACGGGGAGAAGGCGAAGAAATCTGCCACTATAGCAACGGTGGGGGCAGCCCGCGAAAATAATCTCCTCTCAAAAAGGGAGATTTAAAACTTGTGCTATTATAGTCCTATCCTATTAGAGACCTAATACTGAAACATTTGAGTTTACTAAGAGCATAAAACGTATTACTCTACTAGTGAGCTCTTTTTAGCCGGTGATACTCGAGAGCTGCTGAAACTCGACTGTTGCTGTGGGTAATGTGGGTAATATCATCGAGTAAGAACTCACTGCAACTTTTGAACAATAGAGTGGTGTGCTAATATAGATTTTCACCTTGAGAATTCCCGTCAGAAACGGAGACAAGTATTTCCTCTTTAAGGGAGAGGACATTCTATCGGTGCTACTTCGGATTATTTCTCTCGGTATGCCTTACACTGAAGGGGACGCAGAGAATAACGTATATCACTGAGGGTATACGCGCATTCCAACACGAGACGCCGAACGATGTGGACCTGCTCTAGACTACACCAAGTGTTATAACTGTTATTACACCCAGCATATAATAAACAGTGCAAAGAAGATCCATCGACAGGGCAGGCAATTAGCCAAGCCTTGTACACCCTGCACAATGCAGTCAACGGAGAAAGGCACCCAGAGTTCATTTCGTTGGAATATGGACACCAGCAACGGAGCCACGGCAACTCTAATTAATGGCGAGGGCATCGTCAACCCAGCGTTCATTCAGCACAACTCGTTCTACGGGACTCCACCATCAGCTCCTGCCCCACATAACAAAACAAAAAGTCAGTCAGAAACAGTGAAAGTGAAAACAACAAAATCAATCGTTCAAGTGAATACGCGATGGAAAATTCCAAATCCTCCGCTGATTAAGAGTATAATATTCCTGTAGGAAACAAGTTCGGCGAACTCAGCGAAGTCGGTGAAGGCCCTGCAAACAACAAATTTTCTTATCTTAAGGAAAAGTGCAACGATCAGATAATCCCAGCTAACAGAATTCCACCCATTTACATACTAGTTAATATCCCTAACATCAGCAACTTCATAAATGAACTCAAAATTAAAGTTATCAAAAATGTCGTTACCGTTGTGAAAAACAATAAAATTAAAATAAACGCAGGTTCAGCAACATACTGTAGGAACATTGTGAATATATCAATGTTTTACAAACAAGCTTTCACATCTCTAAAGATCCAGTAATAAATACTCAGTGGTTTTTAAAAATGTACATACGAATATTTTCGAAGCCGATTTTTCTTTTCGTAAAGATGTGTTTCTTCATCTACGGACCAAAATGAAGCACCCATTGGAATATTTTTAGATCTTTAGAAAGCTTTTGACGTTATTGACCATTACATTTTGCTATCAAAATTACCTTCTTATGGAATTCGTAGTATCGCTGTATATTGGATAAACTCGTACCTTAAACATCGATCTCAAAGAGTAGAAATACCGTAATGGCACGAAAGGCATTATTTACTTATCTTTTCAATTCTTTAACAATTGAATATGGGATGCCGCAAACCTTAGGGTCCTACCCTCTTTCTGTTATACGTAAACATATGCCGTCGTCTATTAAAAACGGAAGAACGGTTCTGTTTGCCGATGACACAAATGTTCTTTGCAAAAAAGAAACAATAAATAGTACAATTTTAGACGTTTCAAATTGGTTTTGTAAAAACAAATTAATAGTTAACGAAGTAAAACAGTTTCAATGCATTTTAAATCAGCTATCGCGTTGAAAGTGAACAATATTTGCAATTAGCTGATGTTCAGATAACAACATTTCTAGGTCCCTCGATTCAGTCAAACCTCACATAGAATGTACATATAACAAAATTAAACACTAAATTAAGTTCATTATGTTACGCATTCAGAATTCTTTCAATGACAGCCTTCATGCAGCTCGTAGCGTTTATTTTGCAAATGTACATTCCCGCCCGAGTATGGCATAATATTCTGGGCAACTTACGAAATCTGTTCGAATAATGACAAAATGCCATCCGCCTGATACCTTCAAGCCTCTCTTCATTGAGCTTGGAATCTTACCATTGCCGCGCCTATATATTTACAAATCTGTAATATTTGTCAAAAGTTACTTACTTAACAGTGGGAACATTTTTTAATGCAATGCTGATATTTATAATTCCCACACACGTCGTAAAAATCAGTCATCAAGTGTCAGTATCAACAGCTCACTATCAGAAATCTACAAACAATACATGTACGTTACTTTACAACGCATTGCCAGATGACATTAAACAATTAAAGTTGGTTCACAAATTTAAGTTAAAAGTAAAATCGTTTCTGCTGCATAACTGTTTCTATACAATTAGAGTCTATACTGATTATCAAAAATAATTGTATTATCTTTATTTTGTATTGAATTGGTTTACATTTGTATTGTATATTTTTTTTAAAAGACTTAATATGTTTGCAACAAATAATGTACTTTAGCTTCCGGGTCAATAACCCCCTATCTCGTTCAGGGTTTTGTCCAGTTTTCCTGATCCATTGAGCAAATGCTAAGATGGCCCCTTGTTTTGCTTCTGGATGTAAATGTACCTTCACATGCGCACATTTTGTTGAACTCTCCTTTTGCTTGTAATGGTAAGAGTAGAGGTAAGGGCGAGTTACTATTTTGTTAGCAATGCAGAAAAAACCATATTTGCAATTCGTTTATCGATGCAAATACGTTTTCTGTAACTCGGAAACGAAAATGTCTAGTTTTTTCAAATATTGCTAATTTCGGGCTTGTTTTTATTTATTTATTTTAAATCTTTACTCATCTTTCAACTATTTCTAGTTAAAATGATGGCAAGGGATTCTGGAACTCAAGAAAACATGCGCAGATGATCGTCTCCCCCATACGTACCCATACAGTTTGTACTGTTTGTTTGACTAAATAAATCTATAATCTAAAAGTGAACTTAAACTCGCAACACCCTTCAATTATAAAAATTACAAGATTAAATAAGCACAATAAAACAATCCCAGTAGTAGCAGCAGAATTTAGTGGCATAGAACCCATTGGATCAAAACTGCAATAAGCACAATTTGAAACCGTAGAGTTGTGGACGGAAAAAAGAAATCTAAAGGTCCTATGCAGGGTCGAAGGTACCTTGATTATGGCCGTACTAAGAATAATTGCAATCACGAAATTCACTGCGCGTTTTGCGCAGGCAATCATTACACCGCAACATGCCACCGCAAGAACGAAGATCCTCTTTGTGCTAACTGCCATGGACAGCATAAAGCAGACATTAGAGACCATTCTTGCACATATTATAAGAAAATTAGTGATATAAAAAGCTAGTAAAACAAAAACCAAAATTCCAAGGTATCTACAACCCCACCCTCTTCTCAATCCCCTTTAGAATTCCCAAATTACCGCAAAGAAATCTAATAAATAATTTCACTCATATCGCAAATTCCCCAAACCAAACCCATCACGTCGAACCATCCGCATAATAACCGGGACCAATCTCCAACTCATACTAATAATTCAAAGTACCCACTCTTAAATACAATTATTAACTCAATTTCATCCTACAATGTAAATTTCATAAATTCTCTAATCCCCACCATTTATTAATGCGCAATCTCAAACACTCCAGTCCCAGCTTACCTAAATAATAATAATAATAATAATAATAATAATAATAATAATAATAATGTCAGTAAAGTCCCATAAACTTGTAAAAAATTGGAAAACGCCAATGGTAAACGTAATAAAAAGACTGAACTAACTCAGTTCCTCCATGCATACAATGTAGAGATTGTAGGAATTACTGAAACACATGTTAATAAGAAAAACAGATTATACATCCCCAATTATTCAATTTAAAGAGCAGACAGATCTGAAAGAAAATGTGGTGGAGTACTCATAGCTATCAAAACAAATTTAATACATCATCAAATGACCTAGTAAACACATCCAAAACTGAAACCATAGCCATCCCCACGGTAATAAATAACAACATGTGGAACATAGCCGTATATAATCCCCCAACGTCGAAAATAAAGGATATCAGTTTCAGAAACATTTTTCAACCTTCGAACAGCACATTACTAATTGGCGAATTTATCGCTAACAATTCGAATTGCGGCTACCACCACAACAATCAAAATGGACTCATATTATCACAAATCACTAACCAACTAAAGCTCAAATTAATCATCCTCACTGAACCTACATATTGTCCACTCGACCGCGATAAAAATCCAGACATTCTCGACTTCGGCATTACCAACTCCAACGTAGCTTTCTTTTCTACCCCAATATTCGAATTAGATTCAGACCACATCCCAGTGCTATTAACGCAGCAGATTCCACCGCAACATGCCCCAACACCCAACCCTAGCACAGGGAACAATAAATTAGAATCAGTTACAAAATAACATATGTGTAAAAGTACCCCCCTTTCAAAATACTCAGTAGCCTTACCGAAATTAAACACGCTCTCACTCACCTAAACACAATAATCGACACTACCATACAAGTGGCTCAATTAAACAATCAACATTAAAAAAGCAACTAAAAACCAAGTGTTCACACCCGAAATAACTAAAGCAATCAAAGTTAAAAACTAAACCAGACGACACTGAACCCATTTAGAAACTCCTGGACTTAAAAGAGAATTAAATATAACAAACATAGTCAATGGATTAATCAAAACCCACAATAATCAACAATATCACAAATTAGTAAAACAACTCACCACTAGAAATAATACACTGGCAGTTTAAAAAACGACAAACCTACAACAACTTGAAAAAAATACAATTATACCTACATTAAACATGACAACGGGCAAAGCATACACCTCAATTCCGAAAGCTGATAGCCGATTACTTTGCGTCAACATTTAAAACGAACACAACCAAACCCCACCCCCTGATATAACACAATAAAAACAAAATTCAAACCTGATACGGTCCACACCCAAGAATACTATACACATCCCCAGCAGAAATAAAAGTAATAATAAAAAAATACCACGTAAAAATGGACCTGGACATGATAACATAAATAATAACATATTTAAAAAAATACCTTTACCTGCAATCGCTTACCTCACCAATATTACAATTCTTGTTTTAGAATTTCGTATTTTTCCCAACAATGAAAATATGCAACAATATCCCCGTTCCCAGACCTAACAAAATTGCAACAGCTCCAAATAGCTATCGCCCTATAAGCTTACTGCCCACATTAGCCAAATTTGCATATATGGATATGCATAAAATGCATCCAGTTTTACTTCTTTAGGTTGAAATTTGTTACCGTAGCCATCCCCCGCGAACACTTCGATTTCACCAAAAGTATATCAACTCAACACCAGTTACTGAGAATCACAACACTTCTACTCTTAGTTCCAGATAAAATTCTATACAATAGGCATCTTAATTTACATAACCCAAGATATCGACAGAACATGGCATCAGGCGCTATTTTACAAAACAAAACAAAAATAGGAACCCCTCATTACATCACCTCAATTATCCGCAGTTAATGTCGGCCTCCCCAAGGATCCCCAAGGAAATGCAGGCCTCCCCAAGGATCACCATTATCCCCCACTCTCTTCAATATCTATGTAGCAGATTTACCAACACTAAACTCAATAAAAAATAACCGAATTTGCGGACGATACGGCTCTATTTTCTTCAGAATTTTTTTACAAAATACCTTACACAATGCAACTGTATCTTAATATAATCAATAGCTGGGCCGTTTAACTAAAAATTCAACTTAACCCATCAAACACCGCTGCCAAAATATTCACCCTCAAACCTTACTCTATCTCTTCCTTGACATTAAACGACGAACCAATCAGTAACCTGGCACACACAGAACAGCACAATTAAAAACCTTGGACTCAATATAGACACGAAACTTATCTGGGAAAATCATATGCAAACTAAAGTCAATCAAGCAAAAATAAAATTACAACTAAAACCTATTATTAACAGAAATTCCTCACTACCATATAGTCCTGCTATAATAATATTGAAAAAAAAAAAAATCCTAAGACCCCTCCTTTTATACGCGTGCCCCACTCTGTGGATTAACACCGCAAAAACCAATATCCCATGTATTAGATTAAGTATAGTATGTAAGTTAGTAGTAAGCATCCTAAACATATGTATAGTAAAATGTTTAAGGAATCTATGTAATATCCAACATGAAAATAAATATATTAAAAAAGGGTATAAAGCGGTCTCTGGCATCCTGGCGTCTTTGTTAACGGAGTTCTTTCGAGGCATCGGAAGCATGCCTATGTCTGCAGCAGATGACTCAGAGGCCGGGAAACCTGACAGACGCCTTCACAAACATCGTATTGTATGTATTGTGTGTCTGTCTGCTGATCGAGGTAAAAGACTATGGGAATTTGCTGCTTCGGGGCCTATATGACGGGTGTCACGTTCAAATTAAAAGACAATGTGTCAATTAAAATACACATATTAGAATGTATGATTAATAAAACATCTGAGAGGTAAATACGCCTTAATTGTCCAGGATCGTTATTTTCGAACATACGATTTCTGGCGATTTTGATACGTTGTACGAATGTTCACTAAAATAAATGTTGGAGTTAGTATTTGATCTGCGCTTAGTGCATTTGTTATCGTTATTACATATTATGAAACGATGTAATCATGGATCAGTATATTATTTAGTCTGAAGTTTCGACACGAACGAATTGTTGTATGATCTTCATACGAGAGTATTAATATACATTTGGGGCTCAGAGAGGACATAAGATGTTTCCTTTCCTTGAGTCTGAAATCGAAAATTCTGAATAGGGCTACATGATTGAAATATTATTTTGCTCTGAGTTCGTTATTCATTATAGGAGCTTATTTCAATTCATACTGTAGCCGTTCCGCTACCTCGGAATCCTATTGAACTAGCCTCGTCTTAGCATCTTATCTACATATTTTTCAGTTCTTTTCTCGTTATGCATGTCAAACGAGTTATGTAAAAGGAGCAATCGTTTCTCCTTATCACTAACCCAGACTTTCGTATGCATCCAGTTTTACTTCTTTAGGTTGAAATGACAAAGTGCTACTGAATCGAGACACATGCCTGAAATTGTAATTTCCTCTTTTCAACTCTTCATATCAACGCATTGGGAATATGTATACTGCCTTCGTTTTCTGAGAACCGTGGTTACACATTTTTAATGTTTCAGGTATCTGTTTTACGATGTTTTTTGTGCAGTGAACGAATTTGAAGAGTCGACGAGAACATTTATAAAGCTGCTGGGAGTATGTTGAAGCGTGGCTCCTGGGAGCGAACCTTTCCAGCAAAATCATAAATAACGAGCTTCAAAGGATACGGACAGTTATATTT
Organism: Gryllus bimaculatus; assembly: GCA_017312745.1. Lineage (NCBI taxonomy): Eukaryota > Metazoa > Arthropoda > Insecta > Orthoptera > Gryllidae > Gryllus > Gryllus bimaculatus. The sequence goes on along the minus strand of BOPP01000084.1, from coordinate 2,341,351 downwards.
CTAACATTTTTAACGAGTTTTTATACATCTAGCAGCGTTGCTGAAATCACCGAAAGCTTTAACAAGAGGAACATGATCGCGCGAAAACTCCAGCTTCACTTCGACTGCAGAAAATACGAGTGCGGCGGCGAGCGCGGATGAAAAACAGGAGAGCCACGCCAGGAGCAGCCGGCCACTAACGATGCCGGGAACACGTTATTAATATTTACTTCGTGCTTCGCCGCAACATCTATGACGTGCGGAGTGCACAAAAACGTTGTTTTTTTTCGCTGGCGCTTCCCCGCCGCCGGCCATCCCCTCGCGCCTTGGCCCGCGCGTTGCGCGGCGACGTGCTGACGGATGCCGCGCGTGGGCGGCGATGGGCAGTTTGCCTCGGGCGGAGAGCGATCGATTTGTTGTTCGACGACGGCGCGGGGCGGGGTGGGGAACGCCGTTGTGTACAGAGTTCGCTTCGAGATGCGGAATTTTAGTCTGATTTCGAAATGTGTGTCGCTTGACGGCTAAACCGGGATTGCCTTGTTATCGTTCACTGAGTTACTCGTGTTAGTTGAACACTCATCTTTGATATGTGTTGTGGTGGAAGGAAATGGTAACACGCCCTCATTCATTTGGAAAAAATCGCTGGTGCCGTAAGCGCGCCCCGAACGCAAGGTCTTTGGCTCCACTTACTGAAACTGGCTCCAAGCACCCTGCGCCAACCATCTTGGCATTTTCTTTGTATACTCGATCAATTGCTATTATTTCAGGGTGGCCACTTTCGGCAAATATAGAAAAAACTTATTGTCCTAAAACAATTAGGAAATTCGTAGAAGAATGTTTACATGTTAGGATAATTTTTGAGAGGATTGTAAAACAACTGCCAGTTTAACATGCAGAAGTCCTCGAATGATAGCGTGCAAGTAGTTGGCCAACCGTGAACAGATTTGTGTGGCCGAACAACAAGACAAACGTCATGGAGAACGTTGTGTCGATTAAACAAACTCCGAGGCGCAATAGAGCCGTAAGATGATGCTCAACTCAAAATTCCAGTTGTACTCAAGTAGGTACAAGCAGGTTAAGTAGGTAGGTAGTAGTTGTACTCATTGGATCGTTCACTCGGAAACTTGGTTGCTCTGAGCTGGCAGGGCGGCCCCACCCAAGCTCCATTGGTTAGACGTTCTGGCGTTTCACGGATGCCAGTGACTGCGCATTAGTGCAATCCGAAGAGAGGTGAGGATTGGTCTAAACTACTGGAATTTGACCTGCCGGGAGTAAAATCCCCCTATTAAACTAAGTGTAATCGGGCTTGTTCGTGGGTACAATATTTAACACGAATGCCCAGTTGCTGGATCGCGCCTATTCTGTATCCCGACGATGATCGTGCAAGGAGGAACGCAGGATAGGGGATGGCAAGGGACGGCGAGTGAATAGGAGTAGGCTCTGGGTGATGAGGTGCCGGGGGGGGGGACTCGGACTGGCGGTGGACAGCCGAAGACAACCAGCAGACGACCCATGCGGCCAGCCGGCTTCGGAGGGCTGCCCCGGCTCGCGGAGCGGGGTCTGCGTGGCGCGTGTTGTCGGAGCGGTCGAGCGGCGAGCGCGCCGAATCACGGCGGCGGCGGCGCGCACCCGTCTGCATTGCGTTAAAGGCTCCTCTGGGACACGTGACGCTTCCAAGGCTCCAGTGCGCGCGGTCGCGTGCGAGTGCTCGCAAGCGCCCTCGTAATGGGCTGTCCGGAGGCCTATTTTCCCTCCCGAACGCCACCCCTCACACGAAAATAAACCAGCCGAAAGAGCTCTCACTTGGGATTTTAAAGCCGTGTAGCTGTACTTTACATGTTTAGTCCTCTCCATACAATGGGCCCAATTCACAATTTTGTGTGGACTTTCGATATTCGTTGAACCAGGTGATGCAAAAAAAATCGAGGTTGTTTAAGAAAAATAATTTTATTGCAATGAGTGGCTACTATACTATTTATTTTTACAATGAAAACATAAGTGATATAGGAATTTCGGCTTACACGCACGTACATTTTCACGCTCGTTATTCAATAATATTGTTCTGCAGAAGCTCAGAAAACTTTTACTTTCTCGTACACGAAGTTGAATTCTGAATTCAGAAAGAAATGAGCGTTATTGGCAAGAATTGTTAACAAAATATTCGCTACGATGTAATAAAATCTCGTTTCAAAGGTAAATCAACTGTAGATTTGGACTCATCCCTCATGTCCTTCGTGAAGTATAATGCTTCCTGCTGGTGGAGAACGATAATTTGATTAATTACATTTCCAACAGAATTCTAAAAGACGTGCATAGATAATGAAGTTACATTCATGTCCAGAAGTAAAACAAGGGTCTATCTCAGCAGTTGTTCAAAGGATCAGGGAAACTCGACGAAAAACCTGATCGAGATCGCCGTCATTTACTCAGAAGTACTTTTTTGGAAAAGGAAACCGCAGGGCCAAATCATTTTGGCAACACAACAAACGGAAAAGAACACATGAAAACAAAACATGGTAGATCACTTTCTGTTGTTTCAGTTTGCGCAGTACTATACTGATTGGTACAGTTTGTGGGCAACAGTTGGCTAGCGCGGCAAGAGTCAACGTCAGCATCAGCGGTTTGCATCAGACGTTTGTCGGGCACGTTCTTTCATTGGTACTCTCAGACTTTAATTTGCCAACATTACATTGCATTTGATTGAGCAGACAAATGATCAAATATCCTTTCTTCTATATTGACAAATTCCCTTCCCCTATTTAAATTCTACTATAGTTTTATTTTCTTTCTTTCTGCTGAATGGTTTTGTTTTATAAAGAGTATTTTTACGGTAAATATTTCAATTTTTAATGGTACGTTATAAGTAAATAGAAAATGAATGTGAATAAAGAACTACGAGTGAAAGAAAAGAAGTGTGTGTTATGTATCCGCTAATACGAAGGTGTAGTAAAAAACTCACGTTGGCAGAATTTTGTTTCCAGTGTTTGGAGCAAAGTAGCGTTCTGTCCAGCGTAAATCGGGCCTGACACTTGACAAATGAGAACGTTGGCGCTTGTGCGCTCGTGAATACCAAGGACAGTCTCGTTTCATCACCACGTGCCCTTGGGACAGTTGGGCCCTCCGCCACCCATTCGCTCGGAAGTCGCGTCACGCCGGAGGGCAGGCGCGAGCGTGCGCCACGCGTTGAGGTCGGCGGAAAGCGGACGTTGATAGACGTAGTGAATGATGGTAATTGAGGGCTTGAATTCTCCCAAGTTGTCAGCCCACATTCGCCCAACATAACTGGACATATTACCCCAAAAGGCACGTTAAAGAGCTGAGCTAGATTATTTATTTGGACTATTCCACTCGTGAAATATAAACCAATAGTGTATAACTATGCTTATAATATGCTCCAATCTGGGCGGTGTATCTCAAACACTTTTTCTATCCGATTTTTCTTATCTCCCCTACCGACTGGCCAGAACGGGGAATTCGTATTTTTTTTTTGGGGGGGGGTCAAAAGGACCCCGCGTAAGATGATAAAAGTTCCCCTAAACCAAATGGCATATGAGTAGAAACACTACAATTCTAACATAAATATAATATTATTGAAAGATGTCTTAGCCACCTTCCCACGTCCCACACCCTTCTGCAGCCAGAAACGTACTTTTTTACTTCAAATTTTTCTTTAAATTAATATTTTATCTGATTGAAAAACATTAAAAATAAGAAAATAATTTATACTATCGGAAAACCATTTTTTCAATTTCTCTTAGCACCAAATTCCAACGCATAGTTTTTTGTTTTTTTAGAACAAAAAATAATTTTCGTTGTTTTAGAACAAGCTTGAGAAAATATCTAAAAAGTTCTTTGTAAGACACGAAACGTGAATTTTTTTCAGATTTTTTCGATTGTTGAGCTGTTGTTTAAAAAATAACAAAATATTTTTTACCATTTTAAATCACATACACTTTGAAAATGGCTGCAACAATTCTGTGCGTTTGTATGTTTCTTATATATTTGTTATAAAAATTGTTTTGTTGTCCAAAAAACAATTATTTTTTTGATAATGGTTCCAACATTGTAATTAAAAAAAAACAAATTCGCTTTTGGAATAACAGAAAAGTGAAATTACTATAATAACGTTGAATATATGCAGTGGAGATAACGGGGCTATTGCATTCAATTTAGGATATGGCAGGTAGGGACGGTGAGAATTATTATAGAATTAAGTATATAGTCCCATTTTGTACGCTTTTTTGCTAATGTACACAAAAATGCACATAAAGTATCATCCGTAAGCTTCATCGATTTTCTCTAATAAGACCATTTTCAATTAGTTACGAAAATTCCGTCCCAAAATCTACAACTACATTTGATTCTTCCCGGGATTTGCTTTCCACTTCCATATTTTTGTAATATATGTAATGTGCTAATAATGTTTTACGTAAGTACGTGTTACGTTTATTGTAAGTACGTGTTTAATAAATGTATTTTCCACTGAAAGAGTTTATGTTTATTACTTTACTTTAATTTTAATGTTTATTACATCAAATGTTTGTTAGTTTAAAGCAAAATAAACATGTATTTCATGTCATCGTTTGTATATTCATTTGTTTATCTGGATTTTGATTACGTAGCGACCGCACGGTTTAACTTTGCCCATCTGCTACATTAGCAGATGGCCATGGTAGAAGTAGGGAAACATGAAAGGTAATTGAATAAAGTACATTAATATAATATTCATATTTGGCACATTTTGAAACTCTGTTGGACGTAATGTCGTTCGTGGAATATTCCTATTACATGCCACTCGTGGTTTGGAAATTCTCAGATAAATTCGAAAGTACTCGTGGTATTCCCTATGATAATTCGCAATGATTGTATTAAGTCTAACAGTGACACTCATCCCACGCTTACTCGAAAACTTGTTCACTTCAAAAGTTTGATGTTTATGTTGGTGTTATTCGACTGAGAAAATAAACTATTACACTGTTCCCAAACGAAAAAGAAAGATAAAATGTATTCTTATGATGAAAGGTTTATTCTTTTGTTACAGAATGATTGTCATTAAACCAACTGATTATTCACTATCAATTTTTTAATTTGTTCTTAATTTGCTCCTCAACTCATTTGTTTCGATTGTTCTTAACGGACTGCGGCCGTTGAGAATGGCTTTTCATTTCTCTGATTTCAGTTAAGTCCAAGGTGTCCGCACTTGTCCTTCCTTTGATGGATTGTGCGGGTTCGAGCGGATTCTTTAAAACTCTCGAAGTGGCCACCTTTCGTTGCTTGCTCGTCGGAGAGCTTGATGTTTTGAAATTATTTGTTTTGACTCCTGTTTACACTGCAATTCGCGAGGTTCACTCATTCTTGTTCTTAATACTTATGTGAACAGTTGGTGATTCTGTTGAGGAAGGAAACGTGCGCGATTTTTATTTTGCTGGACACATATTTGCTTAACGCTTTGTGACACCTATTTGCATACTTGCTAATTACAAAATGGAAATTGAAGTTTAACTATGCCCTACCCTGCAACTGGCCTGCATTCGAAATGTGAAGGAAGGATTCTGAAACTCAATGCAAGTTTGTTTACCTGGTCTTGCCTTACCATGTCTCTATTTCAAATATAGATCTATTATGTAACGGTTCGTTAGTTTTGGCGTGTATGAATACTTTACATCTGTCAGAATACTTCCATAAAAATACAATATAACATGTATACATTGTCTCGCATATTATTATTTAGAATCTTACGAACTGTCCTCTTTTTTTCATCAATGACCTCTTTTTTTAAGCCATTGCTCTCCATTCAATTGATGACGAACTGGTCACCCTAGTTTTATAAGACGACATAACAGAACAGCACTGCTAATAAGTAAATTAATGGGCCCTTAAATGCCAAAAGTTCTTGTAATTATTGAGAAAAAACATTATTATTTTCTGGAAGTCTTATGTAAGTAGCAATCGGCAGCATATACGAGTACTTCATGAGATTACTTAGGTGTATGATAATAATATTGCTTTCTTCAATCTTTCGTTCCAGAATTTTTTGCCATATTTACTAGCAATTTAATATGTTGCCAGTTGTATGTTTTGCACACAAAATTTTAGAGGACGGTTCTAGAGAAATTCTAGATATCAATTCGTTTCGAGCATGAAATTCACATGTATTGTTTCTTTGGATATTTCACACGGGAAAGTGAACTCGCATCGACTGAATGGCACCCAAAAAAGCCATAATTCCGTGAAAATTTTGTAAAAGGGAATGTTTTTCAACATGTAATAATCCTTATTTGAAAATGTTGAGGATGGTGTGCGAGACATTTTTTAATATAAATCCTTCCAATTCCGACCACCTCTGCGAAGTTGGCACACCGCAATCTGTGCATTGGCGTGGCGCCAAAAAGCTGAGCATTACAGCATCTACTTTGTGAAGAAGATTACAACACCTGCTCTCCTCGACTTGTTGGTTTCAAACTTTCACTCAGTGGGAAAGTCGAACAAATATTGAAGTTAATCTTCAACGAATATACAAGAGAGCTAGCTTATCATTTTGAAAAGATAATGGTTTCTCTATTGTTGCCTCATGTTTTACTCGATTATCACAATCGAATTTTTAATAAAATAACACGCTTAGAATATACTTGCCTAAAAGATAGTGTTTTTCGTTTGTTTACGAATATATTGGGAGGTACGAGCTTTTTCAATATTGTACATATTTCCAATGTTTAAAAAAAATAAATTTGAATTTACCGCACTTGTAAATATACTTTTCAACTTTTCACTGCAAATTCATCATTTAAGTTGCAGCTATCATTCGAATGACAAAATAAATTTTTTTAAAAGGCTTGGTGCGTTTGCACGTTGGTATTTACGAGTTTGCAGTTAATGGGTAACGTAGGACAAAAAGTCCTATGTTCGATTTGCGAGTGATATTTTGGATGTTTACTCGTAAAATTATCTGAGTGAGAATTTCAGAGGCCACGTCACTCGAATTGACCCGTATCCATGTTTGTTTGTTTTTTCAATAATTCCGTAGCAGATACAGAAGCAGTACCCACATGCGGTTAGTTGGGGCCAGAGACCACATGCGATACTTCCTTGCCAGCTCTCCAGCTATCCCCACCACCAGCTGGCTGACTTTAACTCAGGACCATCTGCCGCGACTTCAAACAAGAGAACCTAGGTTTGTAATCCTGACGGTGCAGTGGCGGATAATACCTATGAAGCTTCTCGGATACACATACTGGCACTTACTGCTTGCACTACACCACCCCGTGTTTTGGGAGTTCAGAAGCTTGTCTTAGCTGGGGTGGTGCCCCGCTGGGAGAGATACCTGAAGGAGGAATTCCCTCGCAAGACGGCGTGTTGATCTGCTCCGGATGTCACCATCTGGCAGGGAATGATCACCACTTCCGGGCACAAAACATTCACTACACTAATGAGAGTAATAATCACAGCAGTTGGCGTATTTAGAAATATCTATAAATCAAGTCAATCTCAACTTCAAGAGTGGGCGATTGGCTAGTCTTCCATCTCTTTATATCGCATTCTCCATGATCTAGGATTTTAGCAGTACCGGAAGTAAGGGGATGTGAGGCCAACATTTGAACGTTTTACTATCGGAAGAAATGCATGTATATATTCTTCAAACACTAAGGTTTTCATTTAAAAAGAAGTTGGAACTTTCTATTCAACTAAATTTCATGATTTTGTTTTTAAATGCATTATCTCGTACTCTTATTAACAGGTTTTATAATATAAACACTAAATATTAAGAATATGGTTTTTTTGTTATGTAAGGTCGCATCAACATCGAGGTCATTAGCGATCACTATTGCATTTAACGGTATGGTATCTGCGAAGACGACATAATATGGTGATGAGAGGGAGTGAAAGGACGAACACAATACAACCATGCCCGAGGCGGGACACGAACTCGCGATTCGGTCCTTCGGTCCGAGATCGCTAGGCTATACTGCCTTAACAATCTCGGCCATCCGGACCGGCTAAGAATATCATTATATTGTTTCAATTATCGCTTATCTTGTGTTATTCGTTCACTAATTCGTAGTTTTTTGCTAGTTGCAATCGATATCGAAAGCCGAGGTGCGAGGTAGTTTGGCTACAATGTGCGAGTGTGGCATATAGTTTCGTTGACAATGGTCATGATTGTGCAAACACTCACATTACTACAGAAAATTGGAAAATACACCTCGTGAATCATCATTCAGATTGTGTGTCTACTATTCACCTAAACAATCTCACACTCTGATCAGCTTGCGGGTCCATTTGTACTGCTCTTATTTCATTGTAGATTGTTTCTAGAGAATTATTTTAAGCGTAGTTAAATGAAGCAAACTCTCTGCATGGCTTAAATTAAACAAAAATATTGAAAATATTTTGATTTATCTGAAAATTCCCTATTCATGAAGAGCAAAAATGGGATGTTTAAAGACAAATTAACTAATTAATTGTTGCATTTACAAAACTGTCGCTTCGTAGTACGTAGCAACGTAGTTTTTTTCTGAGACAGGTAACGGTCATTTTGAACAGATTCATATTAGTATTCTTATATTATCTCAAAATAACGAAACCAGAAAAATATAGATAAGCAATATAGACATACACTTGCAGGCTCTTGGACCAAATCCTTTGGTTACGATCATCTAAAAACGAGAGCGAATTGTTTCTGGAATTTCTCCGTGAGCAGCAACAACCTGCCGAAAACTAACATTTGCGGCCGGCCAATTGTCCGGCGCGCGGGGCATTTCCGCCCACTGCCGGGCGGCGGTCGCGGGCGCAGACGGCGTGGCGCTGGCTG
>BOPP01000084.1:2315837-2332538 GCA_017312745.1 Gryllus bimaculatus | reverse complement strand
GAGTTTTGCGTGTATGAATACTTACCTCTGTCAGAATACTTCCATAAAAATACAATATAACATGTATACATTCTCTCGCATATTGATTATTTAGAATCTACGAACTGTCCTCTTTTTTTCATCAATGACCCTCTTTTTTAAGCCATCTCTCCATTCAATTGATTGACGAACTGGTCACCCTAGTTTTAAAGACGACATAACAGAACAGCACTATGCTAATAAAGTAAATAATGGCCCTTAAATGCCAAAAGTTCTTGTAATTATTGAGAAAAACATTATGATTTTCTGAATCTATGTAAGTTAGCAATCGGCAGCATTACGAGACTTCATGAGGATTACTTAGGCTGTATGTAATAAATATTGCTTTAACTCAATCTTTTGTTCCAGAATTTTCCATTTTACTAGCAATTTAATATGTTGCCAGTGTAATGTTTGCACACAAAATTTTAGAGACGTTCTAAGAACATTCTAGATATCAATTCGTTTCGAGCATGGAAATTCACATGTATTGTTTCTTTGTAATATTCACAGGAAAGTGAACTCGCATCGACTGAATGCACCCAAAAAAAGCCATAATTCCGTTGAAAATTTGTTAAAAGGGAATGTTTTTCAACATGTAATAATCCTGATTTGAAAAGTTGAGGATGGTGCAGACATTTTTTAAATATAAAATCCTTCCAATTCCGACCACCTCTGGAAGTTGGCACACCGCAAATCCTGGCATTTAGCTGGCTGCCAAAAAAGCTGGAGCATTACAGCATCTACTTTGTGAGAAGATTACAACACCTGCTCTCCTCGACTTGTTCGTTTCAAACTTTCACCTCTACAGTGGGAAAGTCGAACAAATATAAGTTAAGCTAGCCTCTCTGGTATATTCGTTGAAGATTATTTTTCATTTTGAAAAAAATGGTTTCTCTCTTGTTGACTCTGTTTTTACTCGATTATTCACAATCAATTTTAATGTAAAAAGACACGCTTAGAATTATACTTGCCTAAAAGCTAATGTTTTCGTTCGTTTACGAAATATATTGGAGTTACAGCTTTTCAATATGTGGACATATTTCCAATGTTTTAAAAAAATAAATTTGAATTCCGCACTGCAAATATACTTTTCAGCCTTTCATTGCCAAATTCATCATTTTTTTAAAGGCTTGTGCTTTGAACGTGTATTTACGAGTTTGCAGTTAATGGAAACGTAAGAACAAAAAAGTCCTATGTTCCATTTTGCGAGTGATATTTGGATGTTTACTCGTAAAATCCATACTGATAGTGAGAATTTCAGAGGCACGTCACTCGAATTGACCCTATCCACGTTTGTTTGTTTTTCAATAATTCCGTAGCAAGATACAGAAGACATACCCACATGCGTTAGTGGGCAGAGACCACATGCGATACCTTCCTTGCCAGCTCTCCAGCTATCCCCACCACTCAAGCTGCTACTTTAACTCAGACCATCTGCCGCGACTTCAAACAACGAAGAACCTAGTTGTAATCCTGACGCGTTCTGTATTAGTGGCGGATAATACCTTATGAAGCTTCTCGGATACACATAACTGGCCACTTACTGCTTGCACATTACACCACCCCCGTTTTGGAGTTCAGAAGCTTGTCTTAGCTCGTGGTGCGGCCCCTGAGAGAATACCTGAGAGAGAATGCGCCTTCGCAAACAGGCGTGTGATCTTGCTCCGGATGTCACCAATCTGCAGAATGATCACCACTTCCGCTCTTCGATCGAGATAGTATACATTCACTACACTAATGAGAGTAATAATCACAGCAGTTGGCGTATTTAAATATGATCTATAAATCAAGTCAATCCAACTTCAAGATGGCGATTGCTAGTCTTCATCTCTTAAATATCGGCATTCTCCATGCATCTAGATTTTAGCAGTACCGAAGTAAGGATGTGAGGCCAACATTTGCAACGTTACATCGGAAGAAATGCATGTATATATTCTTCAAAACACTAGGTTTTCATTTAAAAAGAAGTTGAACTTTTGCTATGTCTAACTAAATTCATTGCATTTGTTTTTTAATCATTATCTCTACTCTTATTAAAACAGGTTTTATAATAGAAGACATGGTGTAGAGATGAGAGAGAGTATGTTTTTTTGTTATGTAAGTCGCATTCAACATCGAGGTCATAGCGATCACTATTGCATTAACGGGTTTATGGTATCTGCGAAGACGAACATAATATGTTGATGAGAGGAGGATAAGGACGAAACACAATACTAACCATTGCCCGAGCGGTACACGAAACTCCGCGATCGTCTTCGCGTCCAGAGTATCCGTAGGCTAGACTGCCTTCTTGAGAGCAATCGTCGCCAGCGCGAGCGCGGCTAAGAATATCATATATTGTTTCAATTATCCGCTTATCTTGTGTTATTCGTTCACTAAATCGAAAGTTTTTTGCTAGTGCAATCGATATCGAAACCGAGGCGAGGGTAGTTTGGCTACCTGAATGTGCGAGATTTCGCATATAGTTTCGTGACAAATGGTCATGATTGGTGCAAAACACGCACATTACACAGAAAATGGGAAAATACACCTCGAAGCATCATTCAGATTGTGTCTATCTATTCACCTAAACAATCTCACACTCTGATCAGCTGCGGGTCCATTTGGACTGCCTCTTATTTCATTGTAGATTGTTCTAGAGAATATTTTAAGCCGTAGTTAAATGGAAGCAAAACTCCTCTGCCCATCTTAAATCTAAACAAAAAAATATTGAAAATTGATTTTTTCATTTATCTGAAAAGTCCCTATTCAGAAGAGCAAAATGGATGTCTTAAAGACAAAATTAACTAATTAATTGTTGCATTTACAAAACTGCTCGCCTTTCTAGTACCGTATCTTATATCTTATGTTTTTTTCTGAGACAACTAACGTCATTTTGAACAGATTCATATTAGATTCTTATATTATCTCAAAATAACGCAAAACCAGAAAAATATAGATAAGCAATATAGACATAACACTGCAGGCTCTTGACAAATCCTTTGTTACCTATCAATCTAAAAACGAGAAGCGAATGGTTTCTGGAATTCCCCTGAGCAGCAACAACCTGCCGAAAACTAACATTTGCGGCCGGCCAATTTCCTGCGGCGCGGGGCATTTCGCCCCACTGCGGCGGCGGTCCGCGGGGCGCAGAATGTCGGGGCCTTGCGCTGGCTGCGCAGGGCGCGTGCCGCATGCGACTTCCGCGGCGTGCGTGGCTATTTTTCGCACGGCGCCCCGGGCCTCCCCTTCCCTCTCCCCTCCTTTCCCTCCTCCTTTCCCCGCCATCTTCTGCTCACCCGCGCGACGCGCGCGCGCGCGCGCCCCAACCGCCCTCGAATTCTTGATGCGGCGCGGCGGCGCCGCGCCGGCCGCCCATCGCGCACCTGAGCTTCCGCGCTCCTGAGGGGCTTTGCGGCGCCGCGCCGCGAGGAGCTGCGCTAACGTCGTTCATCCTCTCTGAGCCGCAGCTGCAGCTGCGCCGCTGAGCCCCGTCCGCGTCTTCGATCGATTGCTTCGCTCTGTGGGTCAGTGTCGGTCAAACTTTGTTCTTTTTTCTCTTGAATCATTTGGATCACTCTGGAGGAAATTTCGATTCTAAAGACGAGGAAATGTATCTGAATGATTTAAGAAAAAGTGATAAGGTTACATGTTAAACGTTCGTGTAGCGCGATCTATCGCACTTAGACGAGTATCAAATGAAACACCTGTCACATCTATTTGCAAATTTGGTCACCAGAGCACCGGAAAATCACTGGCATTATATTCGCGCAACGTGTCTTACGTAACGTTTTTATTCATTAGAAGATATTAAGTTTACCATACGTTTATCTAGTCGGTATTTGCAATTCAGTTTGAGAAAGTCAAAAAATAAAAGTTCTGCGAATTTTACTTATCGAAGAAGAAATTTCTGGTGAGCATCGTGCTAGAATATCCTCTTTTTTGACTTACTACTGCGTCTATTCATACCAAGAAATAAGTATTTTTGTAGTAAAACAATGCCACATTATCATTGCATTGCACCTACGGTAATTTTTCTTTTAAAGGATTTAGTTTCATTTATAGTAATTCCGACGAAGTTTTTTGTTATTTACGTGACATGTTTTTGTCGTTTTTAAAAGAAATCTTTCTGAAAAGGGAAATCAAGTAAATGTACAATATATGATGTCATGATCAAGTGAATGTATGTCTTTGATATACTGTCGGGTGTAGGGACCTAAAAAACTCTTTTTCGGAATAAGTTCTTCGAAACGAAATGTAAAAACGAGAAAGTAAAAAGTACTTTCCTTCGAAACTTGCTACATTGACATAATATCGTTCGTAATAATTAAATGTAGCTTAAAAATTACTTAGAATTATTTATTCTAGTAACAATTGGATCAAAATTAATGCTCGTGACACTGGAGCCAAAAGGTTGCCTTCGAATCTTCAAATGTTTGTGCTAAAGTGTCAGTGAATGCAACTCGCTATGCAGATGTGTTAAAGTAGTTGCTGCCTCGCTATTAACAGGGGCATGTAGTACATTAATCTACCTTGTGCAAATATATTCTCAAATAATACATTAGTATATTTATTTTAAATCTTAGAATTGTGATATTAATATAAAATAAGTATTTATTTTTTCTTTCCAATATTCCGGATTTAACTAGTGATTTAATCCAACATTCAAGTTGACACATTTTGTCAAACAAAGAGTCAACATTTCATTTCAACTTTAAATTAAACTGAACTAAATAAAAATGTAAATTAATTTACAAAAGTAAAGGTTTACTTTTGTCATTTCCCTCATGGAAGCACATATAAAGAGAAACAGCTGTCTGTAATAAATGAAAGCAGCATCACTTTCTCTGCTCAGTAAATCTCAAAGAGCAAACGATCAGTAACTCACTCTAATTTATGAGTGGTAATGTGAAGAGGTGTGGTCAGATTACCTCATAGTTTCATGTGTACGAAATCCATCAGGTGTCAGTAACACAACAGTATGGAATGTGAACCATTTTATTTTTTTTACCGTTTTATATTATTTTCTTATCAACATGAAGGTAATTGTGAGTTGTGAAAGTATTTTGTCGAATACAAATGTCAGGTATGAAATTGGTTATGAAGTGTGTTCGTTTCTCAATTAATACTTTCTGACTAATTATTTGCCCTTCTGTATCAGCTTTATTCATCAATATTTCAACGCCCTTGTTCGTAGTGTTTAGCTAATGTAAGTTACCTCAATCAAAGGTAGAGCAAAAATCTTGTTACAATTAGAAGGTTTCTTGTGTAGATGTTGGAAGTATAGGTTTGAACGTGGAATTGAATGTATTGTGACATGGGGAACCTTACTAAAGTCTCTATTTCCTGAGTTGCGCTCGACGGTAAAACTTCTTTTCAGCAAGCAGTAAAGGGAGTTTGCACTGCAACTTTCTCAATTAAAACTTTGTCGAGTTGCGCACGCATTACTTGGGGAATTGTGTAAGTGAGCATAGTACGCTGCAATCGTCAATCGAATGGGTAAGTTCTCGTCCTTGTTCGGTAATTGATTCCATCAGTCTTTCATGTTTCAGTGGATAACAACCCATTTTAATGAGTTTTTGCTTCGAGAACAAGCTTTAATGTATGGATTTTCCTAGTTGAGCTGAAGACTTAAATAAACTTGTCTGAATGGTTTTGAACACAGATCAGTGTTTTCCTTATCAATGTACGATTTCATTGGTTGTCACTTAGTATAGGTAAATAGTGATTTTGGCGGAAATTCTTTTTCTTGATAACTCATATATTAATACTATACTAGTGCTTTCGCAGTAGTTTATACATGTTGAGGAGAGAATGAAATACAAACGATCGATTAATTACAACTAGTAAGTGAGGGATTATTACAGCTGCTAAGTTGTAATACTTTGAAATAATCTTTTAATGAAGTTTCGTGCTTTGCAAACCCAAGTTCCTCGAAATACCTGCGTTGCATAAATGATTATCTCCTTTAAAGGACCTCGTGTAGGTATTTTCGAAGCCTTGTTCACGTGATGTGAATAAGACTTTCAAGTATCTGTTTGCAAGATAAAAACTTTGTAGTGTCAAATTTGTTTTTATTCGTTTATATCCCTTTAGTTATATCAGAACCTTCATTTGAACTTGTAACATTTTAAGACTTTTCTTGTCCGTATCTCCGGTGTTTTCTTCCAATTGAATAACGTCAAAAGTGTAAACATTATAACACTGTATTTAGATGATAATTCTAGGGGAATGAAAGTGATTTTCTGAAAAACTGTTTTCATTTTTTAGGTGAATATATGGAAACATCCCTTACTACGTATCAGTAATTTCTTAATTTTATAGCTAATAGTTATTTCTTACCAAGCATTTCTTAAGTCTATAAGGGGAAGCTTATCTTAATATCTAAAAGCGTCTGTTTCTCAGGGTCATGTGTTACACAACTCCGTCGTATGCAACATTTCTTTCCTTTAGCGTCTTCTGGAGTAAAACAAACACTGTTAGGTAACGTGCTGAGAAGAAGGTCGAGTAGCTGGAATAGAGAATCCTTAGCCGCAAACCGGATTGACAGAAGACCAGGTAGAAGACTTGCAACGCCACAGCGAATATATTAAGCAGGTAGCTTTACTACCTGCGACGCGGAGTTTCTTGTGTGCCCGAGCGCAATGCATCTTGCCGCACGCCGGCGGCGATGCCTGCGACGGCGGGGGGGCTGACCCGCCCGGGGCGGGGGCGAGGGCGAGGGCGAAGCTATTTTTGGCGTGGCGCCGCGCGCTCCCGCCGCCGCCGCCGCCGCCCCCGTCGCTTCATCGCCGCCCTCCTCTCGCCCCCGCTCCCTCCGCGTGACTCTCGCGCCAACCGGGACGCGCCCCAGCGTTTATGAGGTTGAATAAACGGTGAAGGCCCTGAACGCGGCAGGCGCCGGTGGGGAAGGGGAAGGGGACGGGGCGCTGTCAGTACACTCCGGCGCCGCGCTGCCGGGCCACGACACCTTCCCCCACCTCTCCCGCTCCGAGCCAACGCTCACTCACCCTCGCTCCTACTGGCTGCCAACGAGCCCCACGCGCCCGTGCAACTTCTGCGCTCGCCTCCTTTCGCTACCTTTCGATTCGTCGCCGGCTCGTTCGCGTTATGCTTGCTTTGCACACACTCTTGCTATTCCTATATTCTTGGTACTCGTTTTGCAGTTGTCTGGGCAGTTTTTGCCTCGCTTCTTTGAACTGTTACGCTAGTTCAACTTTCGCACTTGGTAAACAATCTTCAGTGAGGTCATTATTTGTTTCTTTTCGCTGGGCCTTTGTTTATCTCGAGTTCTTCTGGTTTTAGCTAATTCTGTACGCCATCCTTCATCCTCATTTATGGTAGTTTTTTGTTTCTTTCATCTCGAGTTCGACTGTGGATTACATCCTCATATCTGTTGAGCCATTCTGCAGGTTTTTTTTTTTGCATCTCCTCTGGCCGCATCTGATATGTATCTATTCTATCATTTCTATCTCGCGATCCAGATTGATTTCTTAATTACTCGCGTACCGTGTTGCGACTTTTATTTCTCATGGCGATTTTTACGACGCAGGCAGCGTAGCTTCCTCTGCTTCCTACATCATTTTGCCCCATCTCGACTTCCTTCCCAATATTTTCTCGCTCTCAAGTCGCTTCTCATTACCCAAGTCTCATATCCCATTTTACGGGACCACGTGTCAGCTCGGTGCTTGCCCCCTCCCCCCTTTAATCGTCTTATTTTCATTCCTCCTTGCGCTGCGCGTTACACGTTCACCGTCTTTCTTCTTCCTCTCGCTCCTCCGTTCCCCCGCTGCCCTCCCACGGGGACGAGCGCCGAAGCCTCGGGCGGAGGCGGGGCGAGGGCGGGCTGTGAGGATCCTGTGTTTGCGTGTCGTAGGGCGATTTATATCCGACGGGACGCCTCTCGAGCGGAATTCAGCTGCACAGGAGGGCGTCTTTATCCGGAGGTCGGCCTGGTATTCGAGATCGTAAAGGAGAAGACAATATTGACCTTGTTGCAACAAATAGGGCGCAGGCTAACGAGGTATCGTAACTCGCGTCCCTCGTTATTGCGTTGTAGACCGATGTTGATTGGCGTTTTATTATGACGTGGCGTTGAAGGAGAAGAGTTATTGGAAATAACTCAGTTTGGTTTAAACATTCGGTCTTTTAAATTGTTCAGTCATGTTTGGTGACAAAACTGTATGTATCGTAGGGGGAAAAAGTACCATTTTCGACAACATTTTCTTGTATCGTGAAATCCAATTTTATTGTTTAAAATCTTAATATCGATATACTACTTACATTTTCTATTAAAATGATCACTGAAAGAATAAACGTTCAAAACATATTTAAAATTCTCCGGCAGAGAAAAACGAGTTCTGCACGTTTACTTAACTGTTGCCAGATTAATGAAAGAGAAAAAAATTATTTTTTCCAACTAAAGATGGATAAAACATCTTAAAATTTGTATTACTGTTAGATATTTAAATTCGCCCGGGCATACATTATACAACTCTCCTGCATTTTCCACAAACACATCTTTCAAACAAAAACAAAATACATTTATAGCTATTTCTCTTGGGGAATGAAAGAAATTCAAATAAGGAACTGAAAATTACAAATGAGTCATTAACTTAAATGATATAAGAATTATTCCCGGTTATCGTCACTTTAACATTTATAGTTTTTCGTCCTGCTTGGGCGACTTGGCGGTATGAATCCATACTTGCAGGATACCTCAAACCACTGAAAAATAAAGAAATGAGTGCATGAAACTTAAGAATGTGACAGATTTATCTACACTCGGGTTTCCCAAACGTTCTCGTGGGTATTCCTATGTTTAGACTGAAAATATAATAATTTGTTGATAAGATTAGTTTTGGAAACACGTTTTACAAATATGAAGTTTGCTCACCTAAATCATGTAAATGAATATGAGCAAAAGTTAGGAAAAATGAAGAATCATACGTGATTGGACAGCGCAATAGTGTTTTCGAATAATAGATATTATTTTACCGACAAGAACTTCAGATGGTCACATCTGAGATTTGCATACATTAGACAGTTAAGAAAGCTTACCCATTAATTCGTTAATTTGGGTTTTAATGTCAGACTGGTAATTTCGTGGAAATTCTTTTTTCGCCTTTGTGCCGCATTGACTTTAATTCCGCCGACAAAGCATTCGTGCATACCAAAAGTTTCAGGAAAGGCAATCTTTCTTCTCTTCAGAGGACGTGAAGACAGAATAGGTTGTCGGACAGGAGAGAATTAATGGGAAAAGTCGAAAGAACGCATCGGTTTTTGTCTTTTCGTTTTTCACCGATTCGTGCAAGAATTCTGTAGTGGTGTTTCTTGTACCAGTAGGTTACCGCGATGTGAAGTCTGTGGTCGTGCTAGCAGCAGATGGTCGTTAATTATTCATGTTGTTTCATGTAGCATATGTTCATTTCCGCAATCTATTCGTAGTAGTTTCTCTGAAAGACATTTTAAGTTCATTCATAGGAAAGTGAATTACATCTAATAATAAATGAACTGGTAATTTTCATAGTGAGGACACAATTTATTTTTTTTTAGTTATGTTGAATGTATATAATGTCATTTACATTTTATAAAGAGTTATTAACTGATGTAAGTCAATAAATTATTAAGGAAAAGCACTTGCATGGGTTGTTAAGATGAATCTCAAAATTTATGTCTCACAACAGTCACTCGTGTGCTACAAAAACCGAAGGTATTGAGACAAAATATGTTGGAAACATGAGCTCTCGCTGCTATAAAAAGTCCACGGTTCACTGGAGAGACTCAAAACGTCTGTGGGTGCGAAATCGCACGAGTTGCTTCTCTGGGTTGCGCGCAGCCTGCGCAGGCGCGTAGCGGAAAGTTGGAGCGCCATCCCGAAGGGCTTGCGGAATCCGCAAACGTGGAGTGCCTCGCAAAGGAAACATGCACAAGGGAGGTGTACTGTTTCAGCCGCTGGGAATCGTGAGAGTAGGGCGTCGCAAACACTTGTGCGTGAACTCTGTTCTCATAGATCCCATGCTTGAGTCATCGTGTCAGGATTCGTATATTCAGTTATTTACAAACTAGAGTATTACAATCTAAATGCTATATTTATTAGTACTGCATTTTATATTAATACATATATATACACATAGATATATATATATATATATATATTATATATATATCTATATATATACTATATATTATATAATACCACATTCAACGCAATGGTCAATTAGTTTAACACTTCAAATTATCCTTAGGGGTACATAAATTTCGAAGAATAACAATTTGTGAACACCATATGCAATTTTTGTAAGGAATTATTTTCGAAAATAATGAATGTTTATATAAAATGACAGCAGTACTAATAATAATAGCATTTAGATTGTAATAACTCCTAGCTTTGTAAATAATGAATATTACGAATCTGACACGATGACTGCAAGGATGGGAATCTATGAGAACAGAAAAAGTTCACGCAACAAGTGTTTGCGACGCCTACTACTTCTCACACCACCAGTGATGGTGAACAGATACACCTCCTTGTGCCATTTTCCTTTCGAGGCATCTCCACGTTTCGGATTCCCGAAGCCCGTTCGGGATGGCGCTCCAATTTTCCGCCTACGCGCCTGCGCAGGTGCCGCGAACCAGAGGAAGGGCAACTCGTGCGATTTCGCACCCCACAGACGTTTTGGTCTTCTCCCCGTGAACCGTGGACTCTTTTTAATAGCCCCAGGAGAGCTCATGTTTTTCCAACATATTTTGTCTCGTCTGCTTGTAGCAGCACGATAGTGACTGTTGTGAGACTAATTTTACATTCATCTTAAAAACCATGCAGCGCTTTCCTAATAATTATTGACTTACTTTCCGTTAATAACTCTTTATAAAATGTAAATGACATTATATACATTCAACATAACCTAAAAAAAATAAATTCCTGTCTCATAAGAAAATTTCCAGTTCATTTATTATACATTGTAATTCATTTCTATGATGAACTTAAAATGTCTTCTTAGGGTAGAACTACTACGAATATGATTTGCGGAAATGAACATATGCTACCATGACAAACAACTGAATAATTAAAGACAACACTGCTGCTAGGCAACGACAAGACTTCACATCGCGGTAACCTACTGGTACAAGAAAACCACTGCAGAATTCTTGACGAATCGGTGAAACAAGAAAAAGACAAAAACCGATGCGTTTCTTTCGACTTTTCCCATTAATTCTCTCCTGTCCGACAACCTATTCTGTCTTCACGTCCTCTGCAAAGAAGGAAAATTGCCTTTCCTGAAAACTTTTGGTATGCACGAATGCTTTGTCGGCGGAATTAAAGTCAATGCGGCAAACAAAGGAAAAAAGAATTTTCCACGACATTACCAGTCGACATTAAAAACCCAGAATTAACGACATAATGGTAAGCTTTTCTTAATGTCTAATGTATGCAAGATCTCAGATGTGACCAACTGACAGTTCTTGTCGTAAATAATATCTATTATGAAAACATATGCCGCTGTCAATTCACGTATGATTTTCATTTTTTCCTAATTTTGCTCATATCAGTTTACATGATCTTAGGTGAAGCCAAACTTCATATTTGTAAACAAGAAAAAAAATTAATTTTTCAACTAATTAATGGATAAAACATCCTTAATTGGTAATTACTTTCTAGATATTTAAATTACGACATACATTATACACTCTCCTGCATTTTCCACCAAACACATCTTTCAAACAAAAACAAATACATTTATAGCTATTTCTCGTGGGAATGAAAAGAATTCAAAATAAGGAACTGAAATTACAAAGTGATCATTGACTTAAAACAGACTGAACAATTTAAAACCGAATGTTTAAACAAACTGAGTTATTTCAATAACTCTTCTCCTTCAACGGCCACTCATAATAAAACGCGCAATCAACATCGTTACAACCGCAATAAACGGGTGACGCGACAGTTATCGATACTCTTAGCCCTGGCGCACCTATTTGTTGCAAACCAAGTCAATATTTCTTCTCTTTAAGATCTCGAAACCAGGCGACTCCGGATAGAAAGACCTTCCTGCTGCAGCTGAATTTCCGGCTCGAAGGGCGTCCCGTCGGATATAAATCGCCCTACGACAGCAAACACACAGGCATCTACAGCCGGCCCTCGCCCCGCTCCGCCGAGGTCGGCGCTCGTCCCCGTGGAGGGCAGCGGGAACGGAGACGCGAGAGGAAGAAGAAAGACGGTGAACCGTGTAACGCGCAGGCCAAGGAGGAATGAAAAATAAGGACGATTAAAGGGGGAGGGGGGCAAGCACGAGCTTTGGACACGTGTCCGTAAAATCGGGATATGAGACTAGGGTAATGAGACAGCGACTTGAGAGCGACTAGAGGAGAATAGTAGGGGGGGAAGGATAGTCAGATGGAGCGGCAGGCAAAGAATGCATGTGGATAGCGAAGGATAGCTACGGCTGCCTGCCGCGAAAAATCGGGCGCTAATGAGACCTAATTATAAGTTCGCAACACCGTGTACGCGAGTAATCTAAGAAATTCAATCGGGATCGCGAGATAGAAATGATAGAATAGATACAATATCACGATGCGGCACAAGGAGAGCAATAAAAAAAAACCAGGCAGAATGGTCAACAGATATGAGGATGTAATCCAACAGTCCGATCGAGAGAGAAAAGAAACAAAAAACTACCAATAAATGAGACTGAAGGATGGCGACAGAATTAGCTAAAACCGAAGAATCACTCGAGAATAAACAAAGACGCCAGCGAAAAGAAACAAATAATGACTCACTCGAAATTGTTTACCCCAGCAGTGCCGAAGGTTGAACTATCTAGCGTACAGTTCAAAAGAGCCGAGGCAAAAACTGCCCAGACAACTGCAAAACGGAGTACCAGAATATAGGAATAGCAGAGTGTTGTGCAAAGCAAAGCTACGCGAACAAGCCGGCCGACGAATCCCGAAAGGATATAGAACGATTTTTTTTAAGAATGCGATAATAGTGACAGTTCGTCCGAAAATGATGAACCATCACGTGTACTTCACGAGAAGTACCCTCCGCCCGACGGTCAGCTGTTAGTTACCGGCCCCCTTCGTTTTGTTTAGGCCTCCCTTCCGTGCACCGTCGCGAGTAAGGCATCTCACTCTCAACGACCTCGACTTGTTAAACAAACATAACTCTTATCACATAAAATAAAATTCAATTGTTAATTATATAAAAAAGAATTTTTACAGAAGAGATCAAGCTCTGCACTTCCTAATCTTACATTATATTCCTTGTGGGCGCACTATATTCCTTCGTCGACCGAGGAACATCACAGCCAGGGATGATCGTAATATTTACAAGTTAGCCACTGCAACGAACGAATGGAGGAAGCGGATGCTAGTCTAATAAGTTCAAGAACAGCAACGCCAATACGTCAGTTTTGTGTTGCCAGCATAGCTCGTCAAATGCATCCATTTAAAGAAAATCTGGACAAATAGCGGAAGGAGGCGAGCCGCAGAAGTTGCGACGGCGCGCGTGGGGCCTTGGCACCAGTAGGACGCGAGGGGTGAGTGAGCGGCGTTGGCTGGGAGCGGGAGAAGGTGGGGGAAGGTTGTCGTGGCCCGGCAGCGCGCGGGCGCGTAGAGGTTATCCGACAGCGCCCCGTCCCCTTCCTTGCCCACCGGCGCCCTGCCGGTTCAGCCTCTCCCAGCGTTTATCTCAACCTCATAACGGCTGGGGGCGCCGTCCCGGTTGTGGCGCGAGAGTCACGCGGAGGCGAGCGGGGGCGGTGCGAGAGCGAGGAGCCGGGAGGATGACGGCGTTGGGGGACAAGCGGGGACGAGCGCGGCTGGCAGTGTCGGCTGGAGCGCGCAGGGCCGCCACGCTCAAAAATAGCCTCGCCCTCGCCCTCCCGCCCCGCCACCGGGCGGCGTCAGACCCGCCCCGCGATCGCAGGCATCGCCAGGCGCGTGCGGCAAGATGCTGTGCGCTCGGGCACACAAGTAACTCCGCGGCGGCAGGTGTAACGCTACCTGCCTTAAATATCTTCGCTTGTGGCGTTGCAAAGTCTTCTACTGGTCTTACTGTCTGTCTCGGTTGCCGGCTGAAGGATTCTCTAATTCCAGCTACTCAGACTTCTTCTTCAGCACGTTTCCTACCAGTGATTGACTGGTTTTACTTCCCAGAAGACGCTAAAGGTGAAACAATTGCTAAAGTTGTGGTTAGCCGCCAGGCTCAGGGCGGGCTAATACGGAGCCCCTCTGTGTCCGAACACATACCCGTGTGACAGAGCAGACGTTTAGATGTTAAGAAAAAGCGCTTCCGCTGGCCTTAGCGACTATAAGAGAATGGCTTGGCTAAGGAACTATACTATTTGCCTATATACAGATTAAAGAAAATTATGATACTGTAGGTTAAGTGGTACTTGTTGTCCATATATTCACCTAAAAAATGAAAACCAAGTTTTTTCAGAAAATCCACTTTCATTCCCCTAGAATTATCATCTAAAATACAGTGCTTATAATTGTTTTTCATCTTTTTTGATGCTTATTCAATTGAAGATTCATCCACGGAGACACTGACAACGAACAAGCTTAAAGGTTTGACTATTCATGAGGTTTGACATCAAGTTGAATCAACTCCAATGTTGGACGGCTGCTACAACTAAAGCGAAAAACCGAATAAAAACAAATTTGTTGACACTCTGATTTTTAATCTTGCAAACATGATATTGAAAGTCTATTCTCATCACGTGAACAGAGCTTCGAAAATACCTTACACGGTCTAAAAGAGAGATATATCATTTATGCACGCGAGTATCTCTCGACGGACACTTAGGTCGCCAAACTCAGCACAGCACGAAATTCAATTAAAAGATTATTTCAAAGTATTACAAACTTAGCGCTGTAATAATCCCTACTTACTAGTTTGTAATTAAATCGATCGTTTAGTATATATATCTCCTCATAACTATAGGTATAAACTACTGGGAAAGCACCTCGTATAGTATTTAATCATATGAGTTATCAAGAAAAAGAATTTCCCGTCAAAAATCACTATTATACCTATACTAAGTTACAACCATGAAATCTACATTGATAGAAAAACTGATCTGTGTTTCAATAACCCATTCAGACAAGTTTATTTAAGTCTTCAGCCTCAACTAGGAAAATCCATTACCATGTAAAAGCTTGTTTCTCGAGCCAAAAACTATAAAATGGTTGTTAGTCCATAAACAAACACGACAACATGACTGGAATCACATTACCGAACAAGGAGAGAACTTACCGCATCGCATGACGATTGCAGCTACTAAGCTCACTTAGCAAATTACCGAAGTAAGCGTGCGCAACTCAGACAAGTTTTAATTGACGCAAAGTTGCATTGCAAACTCCCTTTACTGCTTGCTTGAAAAGAATTTTTAACCGGTCGAGCGGCAACTCAGGAAATAGAGACTATTAGTAAAGGTTCCCCCATAGTCCAATACCTTCAATTCACACGCTCAATCCTATACTTCCAACATCTACACAAGAAACCTTCTATGTCACAGATTTTTGCTCTACTTCTATTGAGGTAACTATACATTAGCTAACACTAAGAACAAGGCGTTGAAATTATTGATGAATAAAGCTGATAACATAGGAGCAAATAATATTTCAGAGCATAGTAATTAATTCGAGAAACGAACATCTCAAACAATCTTCACTACACTGACATTTGTTTCGATCAAAATAACTTTCCACAACTCACAATTACCTTCAATGTTATAAGAAATACAATATAACGGTTAAAAAAATAAATGGGTTCAACATTCCATACTGTTGTGTTACTCCGACACTGATAGGATTATCAGAACACATGAAACTATGAGGTAATCTGACCACACGACTCTTCCACTTACGCACCATAAATTAGAGTGACGTTACGTGATACGTTTTGCTCTTTGAATTATAGAAGCAGAGAAATAGATTGCTGCTCTTAATTTATACAACAGCTGTTTCTCTTTATTATGTGCTTCATGAGGGAAAATGCAAGTAATTATATACTTTAGTAAATTAATTTCTTTTATTTAGTTCAGTTAATTTAAAAGTTGAGAATTGAAATGTTGACTCTTTGTTGAAAATTGTCAACTTGAATGTTGATTAAATCACTAGTTAAATCGAAATGGAAAGAAAATAAGATACTATTATTTATATTAATATCACAATTCTAAGATTTAAAATGAAATTATTTACTAATGTATTTATTGAGAATATATTTTGCACAAGGTAGATTAATGTACTACATGCCCCTGCCTAATAGCCGGCAGCAACTACTTTAACACTCTGCATAGCGATTCATTTCCACTGCACTTTTAGCACAAACATTTGAGATTCGAAGGCAACCTTTTGGCTCCAGTGTCACGAGGCATAATTTTGATCCATTATTATTAGAAAAATTAATTCTAAATATTTTAAGGCTACATTTAATTATTACGAACGATATTATGTCAATGTAGCAGTTTGAAGAAAGTACTTTTTACTTTGCTCGTTTTTACATTTTCTTTCGGAAGACTTATCCCGAAAAAGAGTTTTTTTGAGTATACACGAGATAATGTCCAAAACATCATTGCACTTGATCATGACATATATATTGTACATTTACTTATTTCCTTTCAGAAAGATTTCATTTTAAAAAACGACAAAAACATGTCCCAGCTAAATAAACCCCAACAAAAATCTCTCTCCTTT
>BOPP01000084.1:2270114-2288851 GCA_017312745.1 Gryllus bimaculatus | reverse complement strand
CCACCCAGACATCACCGACCTCCACTCGGTCCCACCCAGCTCCACCCCATCGCAATACGCTATTTAACCGTTCTCCTCCTTCGTATGCTGACCTTTGCCCTGTGTTTTTTGTAGTTTATTCCTGCCCGCGGCCTGTCATCTGTCGGGGGTCCCTATTCAAGGCCTGTCTCATCCAGTCGTGCGCCAACTGACGGTTGTCACAAGTCACCTACCTCTTGCGAATTCTCACTGCTCGCTGCGAGTCACGCCACGCCACGCCGACTACCTGCTCGTTGCGTGTCTCTCACTTTGAGTCACGGCGTGGTGGGAGGGCCTGTCCCACTACTGCCTCGCTTCATCCCGGATTTCCCCCCCCCCCCGCTCGCTGTGTGTGCGAGGCCACAGCGCGCGCACCTCGCCCGAACGATACACAAGTGCGAGGCAGCGCATGAAAGCCCTTTCCTAGGCGTGCAAATACCAACAGGGCTCTCTCCGCATCAAACTATAAACGCCTTTTCCTCTGAAAACTCCTTGGCCGTCAGTGTATTTGGTATTTTGATTGCAACATCCGTAACATTTGCACGTTCCGCCTCTCTGCTCGACAGGAAATGTCTCTTTATGGCCAGTGCACTTTTCCAGATGTTAACTTGCCTTTATCTTGATATGTTTTATTAAGAGCAGGTAAGAATTTTCTCAGTTACTGTTTCTTTTATCCGATTAGGTACCAGTCTTAGACATCCAGCTGTAAATCTGCATCTCTGTGGTTCGCCTTATGCTCACCGGATAGGAATTTCTTGAAGCCTAGGAAAAGATGGGGCGAGATCTGTGCTATTGGGTGGATTGTCAAATATCTCTCAGCGATCCTGCCGCAGAAGATCTATTGTGTGCCGAGCCATAACTGTGTATGTGACCGTTTGACCATCCACCCTACAGTCCCGATCTAACCCCCAACCGATATACAATATTTTCTTGTATCTCAAGAAATTCCTGTTAGCGTTACGCGTATGTTGATGATGAACAGGTGGGATAAAGGACAAAAGGTCAAAAGGTCTTTCATACCATTTTTTCTTTTAATAAACGGTTCGTGGTCTTCTGTAAAACCTTTTTTGAGGTATAATAGCACGAGAAACTTGGGCGTCCTTTTTTAGATCCGTACGTGAACAATTTTCAGAGTTATATGTTCTCTAAAAGCGTCTCTTTGAAAAGAGTTGTAAATGGTTCACTTTTGGTACGGATTAAATATTCACAGCGAACTGGAAAACCAAACCAGATAAAGATAAAATGGTGCGAATCGCGATTACCTTTCTTTGGCTGACTACAGACGCATGGCTTCTCTGCCAGCATAAACTTGTGTTTTTAGATACAAGGTAGCTCAGTAATACTAATACAACACTGTATGTTATCAATGGATGGACACGTGCGGAACACGATTGTTAACCAAATTTCAAAAATACGAAAAATGGAGTTACATAATTTGGCTATAATGGGTTTATATAGTTTTATACTTTGTAACCCAACGCAACCCTGAGTCCTATTTTATGGAATTTCGGTGACCCACATGAGGGAATACACAGAACATTTTATGAAAATTCAAAGGGAAAGGGAATTCTTAATGAGGGGAAAACCTTAATTCATCTCATGAGAGTATAAATTCATTATAACACTTTTCAATATCATAACATTTATTACAAAAAAACAATCAGTAACAACAAAGAAAAAATAATTTAAAGAAATGACATGGAATGAATAACTAAAGTAATCACTGTTAATTTGTACCAAAAAATTGGATTAGTAAATTGTATTTTGATTGTCTAATTATTTCTGAACCTTTCTTGAACCTGAGCTCTAGTTCTTATATTAATTTTTTGTTACCACTAATTACCTCAAATTCATCGTCCCACCCTGGTATGTGCCAATCTGTGAGAATTGTCACGATTGTTATGGTAATATTAAAAATTTTAGTTCACAACATAATAATAATAATTTACTCTTAAACACTGATATGGAATAATAATGCACTTTTTGTTTACTGTAGTGAAATTATCATATTACATGATTTTGACTAGGTAACATTTAAATTAACACTTGTCCTGTTATAATCCTTTACTTTATTGCATTCAACTTTGTGTGTGGCTTGATATTACATAGCGCCTACTTGGTTTATCATGTCCCTAAAAAAAATCATTAATACAGCAGTTTTTCTTCTTTCTAATTCTGCACCATCCCCAATATGATAACTAACATAAACACTCGTCAGATTTGACTTTCAGTCGCGCCGATGCCCGAGACGGGCGGGAAGTCTCCCGGGCGCGCCCTTCTCAAATCGTAGCTTTTTGGAGTCGCGAGGGTTGGAGGTCGCTTCCTCTCACTGCACTCAGACCGCTGCGATTGTCGCCCTGCGTCGAGGTGGACTCGCACACGGCCCCAAAATGCGGCCACCTCAATGCCCTCCGCTGGCAGAGTGCGATTTCACGACGCCGATTTCCTTTAGGAGTGAGTATCGTCCTTCGTTGAGGCAGGGCGGCACTCAACCAATCGCTTGATTAGCACTCTTTTGTCCTCGCACTGCCTCACGCGGCTCACTGCACATTCTAGCATCAGACGTTGTTAATTAGGGTATTATTTGCCACACGAGTTACATCACATGTCGGCATTTACACAATTCACCTAGCTACGTGTCAACCGCCGCTCTTTAAGATCAGTTTGATACCTATCTAACCAGTCTTCCTTCAGTTCGCGTTTGCCATCATCGACTTTAGACACTTCACAGGCACCATTCACAGTAGAGCATGACCACAACCCCGTTGTTTCACTCACTACTCCGGCGATAGAACTACGGGTTTTCCGCGTTTCCATCATGCCGCCCACTGCCGTGTCGTTGATTCCCATGAATCTCAGATATGTCCAGGTCGCACACCTGCTGGCCATGGCGGACACCGCTGACTTCTCCCTATATCTTTTTTTTAATTGAGCCATGGGCCATAAGGTCTCAATACATCACTTGCGGATCGAGGGGGTGGCCGTGGGAGTCATGCCCCCTCCCCTTTCCCCCAAGGCCTAGAGTTTCCTGTTACTTTCCTTTATTTGGCAGAGTTGATTTAAATATTTATTTACGTTCAAATTTTGTGATTTTTTTAAACAATAATATTGTGCAGTATAATATACAGTCCATAGATAATAACATATGTTTATTATTTAAGAAAACTCTATGATTCCTTCCCCCCAATTGACCGGGTGGATCCGCCCCTGCAATTAATAGGATAATAGGTAGGATTTTATGGAATCATTTTACCAAAATTCTGAGATTTTTACAAAATGCAGTTTTTTTAAAAATTTTTGTAAGGATGTTATCACGCTTGTCATATAACTAACCAATGCCGTTAATTTATATAGTACAATATTTCGTTTCTATAGCAGTAACATATACCTCATTTTTATTGTAGATAATGCAAATAAAATAGTTTATGTGGTCCAAATTATGGGGTTCTTTTTAACTAAAATGATTCATTTGTGAGATTTTTATGACATTTAATGTAATATGATGAAAATAGATATATTTTTTTTATTTTATCAGTGATTTTTAAATTTAAAAAAATATAAGCGTTGTTTTTGCTCCCCAGTGTTCATGTATCAATATATTTCGTAATACAACGACTTTCCGTGTTTATCCTACTAAGGGACCTCTCAAAAATGTTTCAAC
Organism: Gryllus bimaculatus; assembly: GCA_017312745.1. NCBI lineage: Eukaryota > Metazoa > Arthropoda > Insecta > Orthoptera > Gryllidae > Gryllus > Gryllus bimaculatus. The sequence goes on along the minus strand of BOPP01000084.1, from coordinate 2,285,172 downwards.
CGCTTTGAAGATATATTAATTTTTTAATTTCTCTCAATAAAGAAACAATTTTTTATTTAATAACTAATTAATGATAAGGATTGTTTGGATGAAAGTTACTAACGACGGTGCTTGGCGTCAGCGAATTTCTTGGGAAGGATGAACTGAAATTCCGATGTTGAAATGACTTGAATTGGGAGAAGATTGAAGAACGCCATGAAACGAGTTAATCATTTTATTATCCACTTTTATAGAAGTTATATTTCTATTATAGTATTTCTTTCTCCATTTGTTATATACCAGGAAACAATTATTGCGCAGAAAACATATTTACTTTGTATTATTTTGTGTTTATGGTTGGTGTTTTAGCTCTAGACCCCTCCCCCCTCGCTATGGAGCAAGTATAAGTTAAATGAGTACGTGTTTAAAGAAGTATTTGTTAACTGAAACAGGCTGTATTGTTTTGTTTAATTGTGTTCACATAGCCTACTAGTATACTTTTTCTACGAGTGAAGATGGAACATCTTTTAAACACCGGTATTATGTTATTCCAATCGTTTGAAACGCAACACTCATCAATTTAACTTCAAATATACTGCTTTTGGTGCATGGTTTTGCCACCATCATCAAAGTTAACTAAGTTGTTAACGAATTATCGAAGATGAACATTTCTGATTAAAGTTGCATTGCAGGATATTTTCGTCGGTTGACCTCCGAGGGAGCATACCGATTTCTGCCATCACTGCAGCGCGCAAAATATTCATTGGACGTGATTGAGCTAAACTGGATGTGGGCGGGCGCACTTATGTAGTCCTCTCCAGAAAAAACAAGTCTCTCCTCATTTGAGGTCTAATAATTTACGTGAATCGATTATAGAATCCAGAGAATCCGAAAACTCCAGCTTAAAAATATGTGTACGGCTCTTGAGAGTCTTAAATGAATTAATGTTTTCAAAGTTTCTTGAAACAGTAATTCTACTTACAAATAATTGTTTTAAAAGCATTCATAACTAGTGATTCTAAAAACAGCATGTACTTACTTTCTCGACCGTATTTTCACGCAAAATAACGCGAAACGTACTCAAATTTTCAGAAAATTGTACATGACCTGATTTCAAAATCTATCTTCAAGGAACATATTTCATTAATCCTACATTAAAAAGGCGACCTGTATCAAGTGTTATCAAGTGTTACAAAGGCATAATCAGACAGACTTCTAAGGGTAAAAATCTATAAAAACTCATTTTTACTTCCCCGTATACGTACGTATATGCCGAGTTATATACATAGTATAGGGAATGCTGAGGAAAATCAATTTCGAGATTTCAACGAAAATACACGTGTAGTCCTCTCCAGAAAACCCCAGGGATTGGGGGTCCCCAGATACCGAAAAACTGTTTTTTTCAAAACATCCGTTTCTCCGTCCTTCCATCTGTCTGTCTATCCGTCCTGTGTCTGTGAGCACTATTAACGCCTCAACAATGTGGGGATTTTTTTTCAAATTGAAGACAGCCCTGACCATCTGGCTCGAGTCGAAACTTTGAGATTTTGGAAAAGTCCTTCATAATTTAGGTTTACTTTACATGAAACCCTGCGAGCATTTTAAAAATTTTCAGAAAAATGGCTCCAAATTGTTTTCTTAAAATGTCTTGTAAGAATAGAGTAACATACACTTATAAACGTAACGTAGGTCCGATTTTCACAGTTAACTCTGAATTTTCAAAAACTTAAAAATTATGATTATTTTTCGGTGTCTTCCTACAATTACGGAATTGAAGATATTTCCATTAAATAAAATTTTCATATTGAGCAATTTAAAAAAAAATACAAATCAAGATTTTCGCAAAAACGACTGCAATTTTTTTTCTTTCAACTTTTCGTAGAGATAGTGCCAAATGCCACTATATTAGATGTCATAACTGACATATTGCTCTATTCTTATGGTTTTAAAAAAAAATTCACAAAAGTAGTTTTTTTTGACTTGTCTCTCACGATGTTAATAGTTTCCAACAGATAGTGCTATTAGCAGTGTTTCAGATGACACAGAATTAATTTTGCCGTATTCATTTATTTTTTCTAAAATTACACAAATGTTTTTTTAAGATGTCTCATACCTTTAATATGCATATTTCCAGCGATTGGTAAACTCTATTGCATTTGTGACTGGACGTGCTTGAAAGGACGAAAGAAAGAAAAGCACCCATATTTGTGGAAAACCTATCGTTACCATCCCTATCCACATTGCAAGCATTTGGAATTGTTACACTTGTGTTGCGCTTCGCTTCAGTTTGAAGCCCGTGGAAATGCCGGGGCCGCAGAGCCACGACCGAAGCGGCTCGCAGCGCGAGATCCGAAGAACGAGCGCCGAGGGAGCGCGAGCGCCTCTGCTGGGCGGCACTGGGCCGGGGGCGCGCCGCCCGCTGCCTCTCACGTGCTTGTGGAAGGCGCAGCGGGGAGGGGGTTCCTTCTTGGAAACAAAGTGGTGGGATGAACGTTTCAGGGCGGCTTTCTTTTACGCGAAATATGCTTTCACTCCAGCAAATGACGACCGCTGAAGGGCGGTTTTGTTTTTTTGACATTTTGTCGTTTTAATCTTCTTCTTTTCAATCTTTGTAAGTGTCCGTAAAAATTAGTCAGCGTTTTTGATTTTCAGAATGAACATCTTACATTGCTTAATTTCCTGTTCATTTCGAAGTCTAGTGTTGAGCCGTGACTTTTGGGCCCAAAATTCTTTGCATTCTTTTTCTCATGTGTTTAGTGTCTATTTTTGTGTGTGTAGTTGTGTTTAAAATTGATAGTCTGGTTTATAAGACTGCAGTTTGCACAAATTACATATCATCATATGATTCATTATTATTATTTTATTATTATTATTATTATTTTTATTTATTACTTATTTGACCCGGCCATGCTTCTCTATTGCAATGTATTACACTTCACACGCTACTGGACACGAGATTGTTAATAACGTTTTACGATTTGCTCTGCAAACATTTTAATAGATGAAAGGCGAGTATGTGTTTTTTCTATGACCTGCTTTGGACGTGGTTGTCAACGTTGTCTCTCAAGTTTGGGTATTTGCAATCACTAGGAGTGGTAAGTGCATTCGCTACGACTCTGTCTTGGAGAAATTTGATTTACTTCCCGAAGATAAAGTTCAAGTAATACGAGCTTCCGGGCGATATTTCACAATCCAGGGGCAGAATATGCAGCAAAGAATACTTGGGAGTGCGGTGGGTTGCGTAAAGCTTCTGTTCATGGTTGCTTGAGTCAGTATAAACACATAAAATCATAAACAACGCTCCTGTGTGTGCGACAGACGTACGAGCATTCCCATTATATTATGCCTATATTCTTCGCGCAAATGCAAGCAATACGTTGACAAAGTTTTATCGCAATGGGAAGTACGGTACGGCAGCTCATAAAATATGAACAAACTATCGAACATTGATTTTACAGTAATATATTATTGTTATTTTATTATTATTATTATTATTATTATTATTATTTTAATGGGGATAATTTCTTGAGTAACATTCAGCTAGCATTGGATTTATTTTGTTAAAAATATAAACCTCCTTTCTCTCGAGCGCCTCTGGAAGAAAACGGCCGGGGCTTGATCAACGGGTAATATCTCATCTGGCGGGCGGCAGCTGTTGCCCGTCATCCGAGTCCGATACTCCGCGGCGCGCGGACTTAGCGCTCGGATGGCTCACTGCGTCGCGTCGGCGCCACTGAAAGCGCCGCGTCGACCGCCTGCGGCGACGGCGGCGACAACCGAGCGGTCGCCCCGCCCCGCCCAGGCCCGCTCCGCGCCACCCACGCCCCAGAGAAAGAGAGCGGCCGCTCCTGATGGCGGACAATACCGTCGCTGGGTCGATCGCGCGGCACCCTCGCGGTCGTGAAGGGGATGACTGAGGTTATGATTTCGGACGCAGACCTTCTGCCCTTAGTCCTATAAGTGTGGTGCATGCTATGCCGCGGGAGACGGTGGTTTGTCTGCCCCTCTGTCGGCTTGCAGGTTTGCCTCCTCGAGGCGTCTCTCTCAACGGGACCCTGCCCAAGCTGGGACAAGCTCTAAGCTCTTGACATGCGTAGCATTGTAGGGAATGGAAGTGTGTATGTGTGAGTGAGGGGAGAGGAGAGGGCAGGGATGAAAATGATTCGATCGCGCGTGATTCAGTGCCCGTTTCTAAAGATCTTGCTCCGACATTCTGGTAATCGTCTGGTAACGGAAGAAACAGGTAATTCAACCCAGCTATGTACTTCTGTACTTAATGTCGAAAACCGTCTCGGTTACTTAGTCCAGCCATATACTAATTGTCATAACCTAGCTAGGCACTTGCTGTCGAGAACCGGCAATGAGAGACTTTTTCATAATATGATATGCCTTTTCTAGACGTTTATTGCTGTAGTATAAATGTCTGGTTGCCTCTGTGTATGACGCGGAGACAGATTCGATTTTTCAGTCATTGAAGCGGTCGTAGTTTGTAATGTCTCGTTTTCGGTACTGTTTTGATACCATATGGTTATAGGGTGGGTTTAAAGAATTGGAATTCTGTAACACATTTTTGAGATTGTGTAAGTAACAATTGGAAACTCCAAACATAGTATACAAAGAATGTGTTGATAATGCACATAAATGTTAGTTGGCAGGGACTCGACAGTGTGAAATGAATGTGTAAAATTTGTTTCGGATGTATTTCGTTTTGAGAAGTCCGAAAAAAATCCGTTATTAAGAAATGCTTTACAACACAAATGTAGTTTCTTTGTTTCTTCAATCAAAACATGTCCGAGGTAACTGACAAAACAATGTACTATGTCTTTTATACACAAGTCATCTTCTGTTGAAACCGACGCCCATTGTGCATTTAAATATTCTTTTTCTTCATAAGGAAGAGTAATGGTATTCTCTACAGTGGTGCACGAAAGAAATTGTGATCTATATATATCCTTTGAAAGCAGAGTCGAGATAATTAGATAATCGATAATTTAACCTTTCACCTTATCTACTGCGCCACACTCCATCATGAGACCTGTTTTCTTCCCGGAAACATTGGAGTTGCGCGATAAAAATAATTCCCGCAATATCACTAATTAAAGTATTTCTGTTGCCCATCGATTGGTGCATTAGCGCTTTTGGCTGGACTAATAAGGGATCATAAAAAATCTCCGCGTCACTTTGGCCTTTACGTGAGTAAGCGGCGTTTCCTCGGCCGCGCGAGGCCGGATCGATGAGCGACGTCGCGCATCGGCAGTAGGGAAAGTAGTCTGCGCTGGCGGAACAGCCGCCCGGCGCCGGAGACGCTCCACGCCTCGCCTCTCCGCGCCCCCTCGCTGCATCTCGCCCCCCAGCCCCCCCCCCGCCTCGCTCCCTTGCTCTGCCCCGCCCCGCCTCGTGCCCTTGCCCCGCCCCGCCTCGCTCTGCATCGCCCCGCCTGCACCGCCTCGCGTTGCCTCCTTCCGCCTTGCCCGGCCCCGCCATGCCCTGCCCCACCCCCGCCTCGCCCCGCCCCGCCCCGCCCGCCCCGCCGCCCCCTTCCCTACCCGCACTCCGTCCGCGTCGCAACTGGGGCACAGAGACGTTGAGGGAAGCCAGACGCTTGAGGCGAGGGAGAAGCCGGGAAAGCCGGGATCGAATCTTCAAAGTGGATGGACAATGACGGAAGTGAAGAGCGGGTTAAATTGGGGGAAATCGCCGGTTGGGATTGCAGGATTATGTGAATCAATATTTTTATGATTTCTAAAGAGGTAAAAAAAAAAGAGGCCGAAGCTTATGAAACAGAAAACTGTAGTCAGTTAATCAGATGTTTTGCATTGGGCTAAAGAGTCTCAACTGCGGCACCTTGAGAGAATCCAAGAGCATGGAAAACTGAGAGCAGAGGGAAAAGTGAATGCTTGATGTTAAAGGCAGAGTATCATTGAAGCGAAAAAGGTGGGTGAGTATAGTGAATTTGGTTTTCAGAGAGACGCGAATATTAATTTTCATGGTTCTTGCAAGATGAAGTGTGTGCTTGAAGCAGATAAGAAATTGAAGCTCAGAATGAAGAAATCAGAAAGTGGATGGACCCAGACTTTCAGCATTTTCCGTTGTTGAATTAATTGATGCTGAGGGGAAGGGAGATTCTCAAAGTTAACGGCAAGGGGTGACGACACAAATGAGTGAATCTAAAGAATTGATCGACAGAGAACAAAGTCAGTAGCAAATGAACATTGAATGCAACGGTATGTGGTGAGGAGGACCCAATGAAACTAGAACTGAAGTAGTCGTAGATAAGAGAGTTGGTAGACGGGAAATGAATTGATAAGATTTAACGGCAGTTGCATGAAACGTGACTGAGTGAGAGTCACGGAGAACAGGGATTTAACGGGCTTTATCACGTGGTGACTGGGACTAATGTCAGAAACTTGATAAGAGGAGGAAAGGGCGATCCTAAAAGGCAAGAGGAGCGTTGTGGGCGTTAGATGAGGTCGGAGCCGCGATGGCGGGGGAGTCGCCATTCGCGGCACGAACACCGGCGGGCGGGGCAAGAGACGAAGGGTGGCGAGAGCGTGGCGGGGTGTGAAAATGGGTACGGCGGTAGGAACGTCAGGGATAGTGGGAAGAACAAGGAAAGCGACGAAGGCGGAGAATGGCGAGGGGGAGGACAGAGAAAAGGAGGGAGAACTGCGCGAGGCGAGAACGTAGGATGAAAATAGAGGGAAGGGCATGAGCGAGAGGGAAGGCGGGAACACAGTGAAGCGCAAAGACCGACCGAGCGAGGGAAGCTGGGCGAGAGAAGTGGTGAGAATGTGGGGGCAGGGCGAAGCGGCTACAGGAGAAGGTCGGGCGGGCGGTGCAGTGGCACGTGGGACACGCACGGCGAGCAGAGCCGGGGGAAAGAGCCTCGGGGGGGGGGGCCGAGGAAAGACGAGAGCGACGGGCAGGCAGTCGTAACGCCGCCGCTAGCGAAATGGGTCGCAGCGGCACTGAAGCGCTGTAGGGCGGACGCGCGCGGGCGCCGCCGACCTCCGTTCTCTCACTCGCAGTTTTTTTGGGTCGAGTGCCCACGCGCGGCCGACGCGCCCGGTCTTCTAATGTTTGCTTGGGATTGATACCCCCGACTAATGTTCCCTCGAAGCGACTGGCGGTTTTCGCTCTAGTTGTGAGAGTTGGAATTATTTTTATTTTTTGTGGACGTTATGTCAGTCGACTTCTCTGTGATTTAGAGATTCTGTCAGAATTAGTGTTTGTTTTGTGATATTCATCTGCTTGTAAATATAATTTCAGTTTTGTTTTCGATGGCAGATTTCAATTTGGTTTTTCAGCTATAGTCATGCAACCTGAGAATTATACTATGAGAGAGGTAAAAATCTACATTTGTCCTTTACAAGCCTGTCATCCAATTCTAAATATATCTACCCAATATTTTTGGTGTATCATCTGATGTGACAGATGTGTCCAAAATTATTTTCCCTGGTATGGTTTTAAATTTTATCACATAAATGAGATATCGAGTATTCTCTACATACTATATTATTTCGATTTAAATCGAGATATGCGGGTGCTAAGTGGATTTTGAAACCTATCCGTTCTTATTGAAACCGAAAGTCTGAAAAATCTTCATTTTACTGTCTTCAGTGTGAAACTCTTTCGAAAATTGTTTCTACCGCCACCAATCCTTCAGTAATTCGTTGAAACAATTGATGTGCGACCACTGAAATCAGAAATGAAATGTAATTTGCAGTGGTCGTAACTTTACTGATTTTGTCTGAGAGATTGATAGCAATCGCCATTATCTGTTTTTTCATCTTATCTGAATGTTGAGGGGAAGGTATGTTTAGCATGTCCAAAGTACATTGGTTAAATACTCCTATTAGAAAATGCGACGAGCAAGGCGTTTGCATAGAAGCATATTGAACAATATGTTAGGACTTTCCCAAAATGGAACGAATTTCTGCTATCATGAATGCTTAAACATGGATTTGTAGGAATGTGCACACAATGTCAGTTATGAGTCAGTACTCCTTCGGGAACGGAATAAAGCCGGCTGTCCCTATGTTAGTAGATGTTAATTGCATGTAAAAGGATCTCCAAGCCTAAATGACGCCTCTGAGCTAAATTCAAAATATGCCCTGTTTCTCGCCCAAAAATGCTCCTTCTCTCTGTAGGTTGGTGAAAGGAGCGTGAAATTTGCGTGGTCAGACGGAAGAGCAGGCCTAATGGCCTGAGTCTCGCTACGTAAAATAAGGCATTCATTCAATTCAATTCAATACTTTCTTTGGAAAAGGGTGGTACGTTACTTGATCCAACACGTCCGACAAAACGTAAGCTGAATACAGAAAATATACATTTTAAATTATTTCTCATGTCGATAAACCTGTATCATTTTTGCACAATACTCTTGTTTTTTTCACCCATGTCGTTTTCACCCACGTGTTCCAAAGGACAATCGAGTACACAGCGCGCAGTCGATCGTCCGGAGCGCTTAAAACGAGGCGGTGGTGGCGCCGGTGGCCAGAGCTCGTCGCCAGGTAAACACGGAGGCGGCGCCGAAGGAGCGAAATCAATCTGAGGCCGTGGGCAGCGCCACACACTTCCGTTCGACCCCCTCCTTCCCTCACCCCCACGGTCGCACGGAGCCGCCTGCAACGCCAACGCGGACCAAAGCTGAACCCAAAAACTGTTGGTTTGTGCCGGGGACAAAAGCCGCAGGATTTTACGCCTGAATGCTTGGATCTGTCGACTGAATGAAGAATACAGTGTAAGGGTGAGGGCTTAAGTAAACAAGTAATGAAAACCAGTGCTCGACTTATTTCTTTCCATTTTTGATTGTAAATGTTTCATTGATGTAGTAAAGGCTTAAGTACTCTCTATTGACGTAACGATGGCAATAAAAAGTCAATAAAACTGCCGACATTGTTTTTTTATTAAATGTTTTGTATCCCCGAGGTCTTCATTTTTCTGTATCATTAAATCTGTATACTTCGGCACAATAAATGCTTACTATTGCATGGAATATGATTTGTTAATATTCAAAAATGGGGTGATGTGCGTTAAAGTCGGATATTTCAACTTCCTTATGTTCTTTCTTCACCATTCGCTACCTTGAAACAAGTTTTCAGAGTTCTTGCGTTTCTCAGGTAGATCAGTACTTTTCAGATGACACCACCATTACATTCTTCACTTCACAAATTCCAGCTTTAAACTGGATATTTCGAGGAAAATGAAAACATTTTTGTGTAATTGGGAAATCACTTTTCACAAATTACCCCCGTTTGCGGTGGATGTTGATTATTGTCGGAACTCGCAATTCCGTTATTTGGAAGGGGGCGGCACCATTGGATTGCGTCGTTGCACACATACTGTTCCCCTTCTCCATGATGAACAAACACTTCGTCCCACTGTATATCTGCAAGGGTATGCAAATCAAAGTTGATGGAGATAGTGGAATTTTACGAAAGAATTTTGAATAACATGTTCTTGTTCTCATCACTGACTTTTCAACTTCCTGAAATTACCATCTAATATAAAAATACATTTGACTTTTCCTCGCTCTACTATAATATAGGGAGGAAAAATATTGGAATATTCTGAAAGCAATGGTATTACTATTGAAATAAATTTTGTAAAAACATTAATAACTATGCAACATTCTGAATCAAATCATATTTCCTTTCCTATAAAAGCGGGCCTGCATAAATATTTTAATTCGCAAGTTTTCGCTTTGATATTTGCTAATTATCTTCAATAGTATGTAAATCAAAATAATGAGAATTCAGTACCGATCTTTGTATTACATGTACATTTCATATTTTGATATTTCGCCACATCTGCTTGATTTGTTCATTATAATGCTAAGACCGTCAGTATGAATCGAACATATAAGTATTATTTGAAGTATTGCAATCACATCAACGATATAATGTCGACTTTTAGGTTGTACAAGGCGAGTTTATTGTTATTTTGAAGGTACATAAATAATGTTCCAAAGTTGCTTGAGATTGTTGCATGTGATTTTTAGGTACATGCAATTTTGTAGCCAAAATAGAGAAGTTTGTCTATATGCTGTAGGTATGTGTCACGCATGCTAATGAACTCACTTGTTTCTAAAGTGACCTATAGTAAATAAATACGGATATAAATAATAACAATAATAATAAATAGAGAAAAAATTCCAGTTTTCCAATCTAAAACTTGTGAATTCATCCCGTTTTTCATATCATGAAGAGAGCGTTTAAATCATTTTTTGTCGAAGACGAGATTAAATAATATTTGGTTGAAAAGATGGATAATTTTATTTTTCGATTCAAGTTGATGATTCGTTTTCAAAATAAATTTCTTCCCTTTTAAGTTTAACATCCCTTTTAAGTTGACGAATGTGTGTGTATTCGTAGGAAGTGCAGTAAGCAAATCTGCATCCTTTTTGCCTCGTTCTACTTTCCCTCGTGTGTACGTACCTTTGAACCATCAGTCCATTCAATGATCTTATACTACATGACAATAAAATGCCATGTTGCAGTCTTTCTCTCCGTGAATTATTAATATGATCGCTGGTGAGATAGGTTTAGGTTCTTAAACTAGAAAAAAACAAACAAGGTAGAACTTTGTTTTCCGTCCTTCCGCGGCAAGCTCTGAGGGCGATCGCGATCAAACACTTCAAATTTCGATACCGGACCCCTTCTTTTACTTATTTAAGAAACAGAAATGAGTCACAATTCGTCTTGATGTTATTGATTGAGATGAATAAGATGTGGCAACTATTAAATACCTTGGGCGAAGATCCTGTTTTATGTAGGGCAGTGTGACAGTTTGAGATATTACTGCAGTATGCGTATGTATACTGTGGTTAGGTCTAAACTCTTATCATTTTTATTGAACCAAGAAACCGCGTTGACGAGTGTCATCAGAGAAAATGGCATAATATCTGTGTCTCTGTGTCTTGTAAAATAACTGTGTCTTTTTAAATAATACTACGTTAACTACTACCCGAAGCGAATGAGTATTCCTGCACAGTGACTTCACAGTTAATTTTAAAAGATGACCCATCGTCTTTCACAATAAATCTGAAAAAATGGAGGTTGTATATCTTGTGAGATATTCCATCACATGCGTAAACACGAATATTTGTCCTTTTCAAGGATGATAACTTTATCATCTTATAAATTTACCATTTAGCTTTATTTTAGTTCAGTTTGTCGACCAGTCACACTGCGGACTAAACATTGAGATGAAATTAATCATTGATAATAATTCTAGTAATTATTTCATTCTATTCAGACGACCCATAGAAGGCGTACCGATTGCAAACCGCTAGGCCAGATCAAATACTAAAATGTTGTACGAGAGTGTACGTATCATGAAATTATCACCGCCAGAATTGCTGCGAAAAATGCCATTTGATAACTAAGTCAAATTTTTATTAGCTTTATTGGTCCTAAAAAATGGACTATATGAAACTCTATGTAGGTAATGAATATTTAAAAACGGGAATGACAACGATATTCGCTCATTCCTTGTTCGTGTCATAATACATTTTATTCTTGTGTTTTAATACCCATCATTTCAATATTGTTTTATAATCTATAGTTTGAAAGCATTAATTCAACATAAAGATTTTATAATTATTCAGTTTCATATTTCCACACAAATTGTAATTTAGCTCATTACATTAAATGAACTTGTAAATGAAGGTAGTTTACGAAATAATTTGGACTGCCTCAATTACGCATAAATAGCCTAGATATCAGCGAAAACATTTTGAACCATACTGAGGTATTGCAGAATGAGTTAGAATACAACTGACGTTTTGATGAAGTAATTGCCATGCCATAAATTGCTTGTAAACTAATATCCATGCTCAATGTATTCCAGGCGATGTGTTCAGAATACATTCTCACCTACATCGGCGAATAAGGTTCAGTTTTTACATGCGTAATATATAGTACACATATCTTGCCTTTATTTGGTCTGAATTAAACAAGACCTTACACGTTTGATTTATTTTTATCATTTTTACAAGCACTAAGATGCTTAGTTGTCGCAGTTGCAGCAACTTATTTCATAGATAGGCAGTTTTAGCTATCGGCAGTTTTAGATAGCGGCTGTTTTAGGCAGATGATATATCCCGACGTTTTCGATCTCAAAACACCACTGATTTTGTAGTGAAACATATTTACAGAAGCTCGTTATTTTTATAATATTTGACACGGCAGCAAAAAAAATATTCCCAGCTTCTAGTAAATTCCTTCATGTAATTTATTGGTGAATGTCTTGATAATTCGAAGTACATGACTTCATGGGACAACTTTATTCTCAATGATCGATCTATTAACTAATTGTGAAGAAGAGAAGAAAGTAAATGATATTAAGAATGAAATAACTATTATATAAATATCATTAGATACTACCAATTTTAGTGCAGAACAATATTATAAGTGAATCACCTTTGGTAGTATGTTTTCAATACATACGATTTTTAGACGATGAGACTTTCCAAGAAGAAGTAAGAAATATACAGTCACTGGTAAAGGCAATTCTTTCGTGTGCATAGCGTGTGAAAAGTACCACTTTTGCCACTAGTGCGGACGATACTCAATTCTTCTAATAAATATGTGAATTAACAAAGAAAACAAAATATGTTCGTCTGATCGCATCAGCTATCACTGGATTTAATGTATCATAAAGTAATTTATACTCTTGAATTAGAATAAAATGAAAGTCACTAAAGCAGACGAAAAAATAATGCGCGGTATTTTTTTTTTTTCCTCGAAGGATTGCGCCTCTCGGCCGCTCGGCCTCATGACGCAACATTTCCTACTCGCCAAGTAAAATGTCACTTTTGCGACTATAACTGTTACACATTTTCTTTAAAAAAAGATAGAGAAAGCAATAAAAATGTGCTTTTAGTGAAGGGGGGAGGCTAGAAACTAAGCTTCGCTTTCTAATTGTAGTGCATAAGTACGAATGCAATACCTTGCTCAGTCTCGTCATTTTATTATTCGATCATATCTTTTGATTCATTTATTATATTAATGTCCTTACACTCTTTATCCTAAATGTTAATAAAATATTTCCTTTCTGCTATTTTGTTGCATCATATTCTGATTGTGTACATACAGATTAAACGAATGCAACAAATAGTTCAACTTTCCGCAATGATGGCAAAAATAAATATGCATCTCTCCAAATTAAATTCCACGCTCAATTTGTGCGTGTACTAAAATCGGACCGAGCTGCATTTTAGAGTGTGATAATATTTCACGAATGAACGTCGCAATGAAATGACCCGCATTTCTGTCCATGTCCACTGACCGAACCTCGCGATTGAAGATTGAAAATTTCTGCTTGGGTGCAATTTTTTGCTCGGCGTATGCCCTTTTAGAATACGGCACTGGTTTTAGTTCTTTTTTCTCCCGCCCGCGTAACTCCCTTGGGACTCATCCGCTTGGAAGCTGCCGTTAGTTTGCTGTCGACGTGCAGCGTGTTCTGGTGCCGCTGCGCCCCCTCCCCCCCCCCGGCGCTTTTTTTGTCCTCGCGCCGCCTTCGCAATCGCTCGTCCGTCACTCCCCCACACGCGGCGCGGCCTTCTTGTCCGTAGCCACTTTCACACCCCCACGCACCGCTGCCTTCCTCATTCAAAGCGGCCGCGGCCTGAAAGGGATGCCAAGAGCGCGCTGACCTTGCCAGGGAAGGGGGCGAGTAAAAAGAGAAAGGACGTTTGTGAATGAAGGAGGCACAAAAATATGAAGAAATGGGCTAGTGTGTAGACTGGATCGAATGAAATAACATTCAAACGCAGCAAAAGAGAGTGTTTATAAGAAAACGAGTACATCATACAGTATTGCTGAATGTACTTGTGAATCCATTATACGGCTGCATTTTTTCGTGAAAATGAAAGTGGAAAGGCGTGCAAATTCTAATGTTTATTTCGTGAATTATTTTAATAATAAGGCTGTATTTTCATATAACCAAAGTTACGAGTAGCTGACAACAGCCTCGTTGAACTTTGATTTAAAAAAATAAGTATGATAGGATAGGTATAGGTACCATGACACGTAACTTTTTGAGAATTTATCCTCTTTGTTTTCCACAGATTTCATTCACCGCAAAACAGAGAGATCTGTCTTGTGGTGAAAAGAAAATTATCGTATATGCTTCTTAATGGTAATAAAATGTTATTGTTAATGTTATTGTATTGTTTTTGTACTGCTTTGGCATATGAAAAGCTGCTCAATTGAAAATATCTTGAACGGTGAATGACGACATAAAGGTAAAACATTAACCAAGCATGACGAAGTAATGAAATATTGAAAAATATCGCAATTATTTTATTTTTCCTTAAAAACTTAAGCAGCTTCTGTGACGTTGCACTTACACCTTCAAATTAATTGTATTACTCGCGCCCCCTCAGTTCTTAAAAATCCTCCTGGATCCGTTGATGACACTTTGGATCTCAGATCAAAGAAATCATTTTAAAAATTATATATCATTGGTTGAAAATTTCTAGTAGAGAAGTACTATACGTCTAAGTTGTTGAGTAAGATGGTTTTACTATGTAGAATGGGTCCGAAATACGTCTATGACCATACCATTTTTAAATGGACGGTATTGAATTATGTTACTGTCCATTTTATTGATACGAGGTTTTTACGCATTTGGGACGTGTCGCATAAAAAGCTACGTCAAGCTTGGCGCATTCATAAGGGACACTACGTATTTGGCGATTTTTGAGAAATTATTTTAAACATTAGTGTGCAGGTTTCTGATGGCTGTTCTGTACTCGATTATTGAATCATTGAAATAGTGAATATTATTATCTTGAAAAATGCGTTTTGTTAGATGGTAGGCATTTCGTGGCGACTTGCCCCGTGAAATACAACGGCGTTTTGTCGGGCCGCTACCGCGCGCCTGCTGCGCCGCCGCGCCGGTGCTTCGGGAGCTTTTTCCCCGCGCGGCAGCAGGTGCGCCCGGTCGCCCTACGGCTGCGGGGCTCATCCCCGTGCGCGCCTTGGCCGCGGCCCAAGCCGCTTTCTGACCGGCCAACTGCTCAAAGACGCGCGAGCGGAGGAACAAAGCTCCGGGCGAGGCGGGCGAGGAA
>BOPP01000084.1:2229749-2259928 GCA_017312745.1 Gryllus bimaculatus | reverse complement strand
TGCTAAAATTACATTTTACACTGAATTGACAGTTAATCAATACGTATAAAAAATGGAAAGGAAATTCAGGGCTATTTTTAACGTTACAGTGCGTTACACAAGTGTATCTTAATTGAAAGACAAACTCGTTTATATTGAGCAAAGAGTCTGAGAGAAAGCATTGTTCTGCATAAGGAAGGAAACTGTTAGCTTGGTCTTTCTATTGACATTTTCTTCGTCCTTGGGAACACGTCAGCTATGAAAGATTGACACATGAAATATTTTTAACACCAGAGGATCTTTTAATACGTAGAAGAAAAATAATATTTACATAGATTCAGGTAACCCATTGTTTAAAACTATTAGAACGACGAATGCTAATGGGAATTCAGTTAAAATAAATCATTTGTATAAAACCAAACTTAAGACTCTAATTACTCTGTTAAAAATAAATGTTATCATACATATTATTCAGGGATGGATGATAAACTCATAAAAAAAACTCTGAGCCCATAATAACAAGGCGAATGTCGATAAAGAAATCATTTCACTTTCACATTTGTAAAACCAACCATCTTTGCGCTACACGGCCAGAGAATGCACATGTTACTACATCGTCAGGCCTCTTTATGGGTGAACACATGCGTCCAGACGTCATAGAGTTCTATAGGCCTCAGATACAGTACCCTTGACACTTCGTCTCACGCACTTGGCATCTGAGCCCGCAGTTCGTGTTTGGTGAGTAGGGGCGGAGTTCTGATCGCACGCTCCGTTGCATCCCTGACATTCTCGGTCGGGGAGAGAACTGATGATGCGGGTGGTCATGGAAGAGCGCGCTCTGAAGATGCCAGCGGTAAGAGGGCGAGGTGTGCCTTGAAAAGGGACGTGGGTGTTCACGAACGGCAGAGCAAACGATTGTAAAATTTCCTGAATGTACTGTGCGGCTGACAGTCAATGGAAATCGTAGTATATC
Source organism: Gryllus bimaculatus (assembly GCA_017312745.1). Classification (NCBI taxonomy): domain Eukaryota; kingdom Metazoa; phylum Arthropoda; class Insecta; order Orthoptera; family Gryllidae; genus Gryllus; species Gryllus bimaculatus. The sequence continues at coordinate 2,258,976 of BOPP01000084.1, read as the reverse complement.
GCGCACCACACCATGAAAGTAGGTTGGCGGGACGTGTGATCTCAACATTATAACTGGATTCACAACTGCAATGTTTGGAGTGCTGAAAGTCGTGCCGATCGTTTTTCGTTAGGCTGGATGCGGTGAACGTCTACCTACAGACTTTCTTATGGAGTTAAATGTCTCGTGTGTGTTGTTAATGATGCTTAAAGTCGTCTCTATAAACGAAAATGGATGAGTATGCAGTACTTCGTATTATTTGGTAGTCAATGGTTTAATAATACTTTTTTAGGTTTCCCTTTTTAAACGACTAATATTTGCCATAAGTTGAACTAAAGAAATTATTAAAAATACCAAACCACTCCACTCCGTGAATGTTAAAAAAGTCGCCAAGAAATGAAAGATTGAATTGTTAAAGTATTACGGGTGAATTACAATTTTAAAGTATCATTGCTTCCTATCCACCTTTTTATTAAGTTTTCGTGAACATAAAAGAGAATAAATATTTTAAATTTTAACAAGGTGCTAAATCTTGCTATTTGGTTCCGAGATAATAAGGACAGAATAGCCGTCACCATCATGGCGAACCGTCACGATTTCTCAGCCCAGAGTGTTACCTCCACTCTACGTTAGAGCTCACTGGATGGGATGTCCCAAACCGCTCGTCGTGGCGCTTCCCACTGTGCCACCAGACTGGTCATCAAGGCAGAAGCGAGACTCGTCGCTGATGATGACCCGCTCCCAGTCATCATGGCCTCAGGTCTGTCGTTCCAGACACTAGGCGAGTCTATAGTGACGCTGCTGGTGTTTGTGTGCGTGGGTTAGGGGGCGTTGAATCTGTCGGTAGCATTGTACGGTAAGCAATATGGCGTTGAATCACCTGCCAAAGGTACTGGCACCTACAGGATATGACAGTACAGGCTGCACAGCTCAGCGAATGACTCCTATCGTTGCCGATTGATAAGTTCTGCGTGGCGGACAATCCGTGGGTCAGCCCTCCTCGTGGTGTATGGCCGACGTCTAGATTCTGTATGACGTGAATACTGCCTTCCTCTACCCATCGCCGCTAATATGGGCAATGGTGGTGCCACATAGCTGGTAAGGCGTGCAATACTGCGGCAGAACCATCCAACCTCTCGCGGCCCCTTTCGAATGCGTCTAACCAGGCAGTCTGGTTATTGGTTGCGTCGTTGGTGCATAGAAGTGATGCTTTGGAAACGCTACCTGATGCCGCTATGGCCGCAATGGTCGTTTGGCACCCTCTTATTTCGGGCCCGGTGGGCCCGACGTGACGCCACCAAATGGCATAAAGGATACTAGTATATGCACCGGCTTCCGATTGCGTGACTGGGGGGAAAAATAAATCATTGGCTCAGCTAGTGGTGTGCCACATTCCGCCAAATTTGTAGCAGATTGGTGGGGCCCTTTTGAGTGCAGCATAGTTTTAATGATGAAAATGACTATAATTTCTTTCTATAATTCTGGTATTGTTATGTCGTATACTAGTTTCCTTTATGTCATTTGGTTATTTTATGAGAGATTAAAGTCTGAAATTACTTGTTACTTATCATAGTAATTTGAGAAATTTTCAATGCCTAATACAATCATCAAACTACACACAACTTTGTAAGATTCAGAGCGCGATATAAATATCCAGTCTCATTTAAAGAGCAATGACTTATATTTTAATATACCTCAGTACTACTTGTTAGGTAGCTTGGAACTAAGTTAACAGTGAGAAATTCCCGAACGCTGCCGAAACTTTTGGAAGATGACAGTTTTCTGTTCCAACTTCCCCTATGAAACGGCCAGGTAGGAGAATTAAGTGAAAAATATCGTTCAATGTAAATATAAAATAAACAGAAAAAGTAAAACGTATATCGGGTTTTGAACATTTTTCTTATCATTGTTTTGAAATGTCTTGTTACCCACTGATTTTTGTCGGTTTCCAGGAATACTGGCGAGATAGTTTTCTTATATATTTTCTAGTTTGTTGCCACAGCCATGACAGGACATTGGTAATCGCATATTTAAGAACTTTATTTTACTTGTAAATTATATTCTGAGACAGATGGTGGTTTGTTTCGTCTTCCATGCGAAAATCAATAGCCGAAAATAACTTACGGAGGATCCCAACCACGATCAGGAGGCCCCGCCCTTGGGTCGCAGTCGCCCTCATATTTGCTAAAGGCGTTGAACTTTTTTAATCAACCTGTCACTGGAAAAACTCTTCTTCGGCAAGCGTCACTCCCAGGCGACGTTTGAAGAGCTATTTTTCGGAACCATCGTTTAAATATGCGACGTTTATGCTATAAATACGTCGCTATTTTTATTTTTCTTCAATACATCTCTACTACACACAATGAAATAAGTCCCTTAAATCCCCCAAATCCCAAAGGGGTATAACTCACACGTTTCCTGTTCTGTGATATTTAATGTTTTACTAGTGTTGTTATAGAAAATTCAGCAATACTTTATTTTCTTTATTTTTAGGTTTTCGAATTGTCTATTTTAATTGCTATTGTAATACTAAATAATTTTGTTTCTTATAGACTTGGTATTAAGGGATAAATGGAGTTACTTCGCTCCTAATATGAACAGGTAAACATTATTTTATTAAACAAAACGGCACGAAATTTTAAATTGAAACTTTGCTTACAAAAGCAGATTTTACTTTCCACTGATATTCGTAAAATAATATTTTCACGAATGTTAAGCGTATTTGTCTAATCATATATTATTCCTCCCCGAAATTCAGCAAATGTTAAAAATGTAAGTGTTTTCAGCACTGTCTGTTCAGGTCTTCAGTGCAGCTATTAACCTTCTCAAACAGCAGGAGTACAGCGATGAAAAACTCAGGAAGATAGTTTTCCCCTTTTTTTCCTTTCCTTTCATAACAACAAAAAGAAAATGAGTGCGAATGAAATAATAAATATCCGTTTACGTTTAAATGTATATTCATTTCCCTACTAATATTTAAAAAATCCTCTGGATATATTGTTCAGTGTTCAACAGTTCAGTACTTTCTTTTCCAATAAATATTCCATAGTTATTTATTTTCTATTAAACTGTGCTTATAGATCTCGAAGATATATTTCAAGTAAAAGGAAGATGTACGAATCAGAATCATGGACTCCGTCGCCTCGCAATAATTCACCCTACAGTCACATGCCGTTCAACGATCTTCGCTTCCGGAGCAAATGTCGAGGAAGCAGCGAATTTGGCTGCACCTCCTTCTGGGGAGCGCGGCTGCCGGCCGCGGCCGTCCTTCACCGGCCGCGCCGGGCGCCAAGCCGCGGCCCCCCTGCCAGGGAAGCCATTCATCCAGATTGCCTAATCCGCGCGCGGCCGCTCGCCTCGGCAGATTATAAATGACCCGAGGGCCGGCGCTCGTGTGGTTACCCGCGCCCAGGCGGCCCACGCCCGGCCTGGCCCCGGCCCCGTCCCGGCGCAGTGCAAATCGCGTTCGGGAAACGGTACGTTTCATCGCAATCCGGATAGCGTTGCGATTGCCCGACAAATGATAATGTTCGTTATACATCGTGGGACTGGGGCATACTACTGTTATCGCGAAATATTTTGTATTTTTGTGTTGGGATCTATTCAACTCACAAGTAAAAGTTTTTTTCATTTCTCTGAATGTGAGAAGGTTTCAGTGATTCCACGAATCATTTTTTTAAAATTTTATCGTTGTTTCGTATATTGTGAAAAAGTACCCTTTTATTTAAAAAGGTCAACATTTTGAATTTGTTTCCCCAATTTGGGCCCTCACAGTGATTGTAAGCGGAATATGAAATATTTGTTCATGCAACACGGACCTAATAGGGCTCATTAGGACGTGTGTGAATTTACACAAGAAATATTTGTATCCTTCATTTCAGAATTGCTGCGCAACTTCATATGTGACTTATCTCTGTAATATTCTAGGATACGACAATTTTTAAAAGAACAATAAGATCAGAATAATTAAATCATAGGCTAGAACAATGTTGTATGCGACATATTCTAATTTTTACACAAGAGGTCAAAATTTATTACCTCTAACATTTATTGCTATCGGTGCTATATGCTCTTCTGACACTTGAAGTAATTAAGTGTCTGAATTAAGTTTCACATATTAAGTAATGTGTTTTAGGAATGAAAATGCTATAGAAAGAATGTTCTACAACTTTCAAATTAATATAATTTTATTTAATGGAACGACGTTACATATTCAAAACATATACAACGTTGTTATTCTAATATAGTACTTCTGGAAATTATAAATCAACAAGAAACCTTGAAAATGCTTGAGTACTTATTGATTCCCCTTTCTGAGTTCATGATTGTGGTATTCGTATCTGTAGATAAGCGTTCCTTGTGGCGAGAGTAATAGCTCTCCTTGGAAAATTATACAATATGCTCCCCTGTATTTCATACTCTACACTTTCAGGATGTATATATATATATATATGCTATTATGGTCAGCGAAAACCTCATTTCGACGCGCTACATTCCTAGATTCCTAGAGCGACTCCTACATTCCTAGAGCGTATATTCTGTTCACCGGAATCTACACATTTTTCTTACACTCCATTTCCACTTTTCGACATTCCTTTTTCTTTTCTTGCCCCTATTACTGTCTTTTGATATACGGTCGTTTCACCCCATATTGCCAGCACTTACAACATTGTTCCAGGTTTGACAATTTTTTAAGCAACATTTTTCCAACAAACATAAACTGAACCCTTCTAATAAAATGTTAGTGAGAAAACTGATTCATATACAACATTTTTCAATTTGCAGTTGTGGAACAGTGAGTCGCTTACGACGTTGTTCCAGCCGTCGCTTCAATTATCTCATCAAATTTTCGTGGTTCTTTCAATTTATCGCTAAACCATTGAACGTCATTAAACGAATGTTTCAATTTTTTAAATTAAGTAGTACGAAAAATTTATTGCTGGTAATATTCCTTTTTAGTATACGACTTACATAATATAGAGAAAGTACTGTAAAGCTGCGGCCTTAGGCGATGGCTTTTAGACAGAAAAACTCTTATTGTGAGGCTGTAATATCAAAAAATGTGATAAATCTGAATCCCATCCGTCCGTGTGTTACGTGAGAGATTTTATACAAAACCGTTTAGATGATATTCTCCAAAATTGATATTTCCCCATCGATATGTCCGAGCTTAAGGCCCTGCGGCTTTGAAACGTATATCTTGATTTTTTGGTAATTTACATGAATCTGTAATTACATTTTCAAAACTTTCTCGAAAATGGCTTAAAAGTTTTTGGTTAAACATTGCCTGAGTTAGAGCAAAAATTGTTTGAAAATGGTGCAGGTCTTATTTTCGTTTAACTCTCTAATTTTCTAAAATTGCAGAAGTTCAAAGATTGTTATAAGTTTATAATTACACTCACCACCTAACATCGTGAATTACATTAAACTGTTTGGATTCAAACAACAGATGTTGACAATGTTTTTCAACATTTCAAACACTTGTTTGATTTAAACAGCTGATTAACTTTGTTAAGATTAACTGCGTTAGGTTGTTTGTGAAATTATAAAAAAATTGAACGTCTGTTATAATTGATTCTAATTATTAAAATTCAGAAAAGGTAACAGAATTTCGAATGACTTCTGATATTCATTCCCGCTCCCGTGCTCAATTCGCTGCTAGCATTGAGAGGTAAATGACCTTATATGTGTACAGAATGCTACGTCCCCTTGTAAGTTCGCCTTGATTCAACACATCACCTTCTGTTCGGTCCGAGAGGCGTTCAGGCAGGCGGTGGGGGACTGGGCGCCGGCGTTGGGAGCAGAGCGGAGCGGATTGATGCGTGGGTCGGGTAGGAAATTTTAGCGCAAACGCGTCGACCCGACCCAACCCGGCGCGTCCCGACCCGAACTGACTCGCACCGAGTGGAGCGGAGCGGGCGCCCGCCTCGGCGCGACGCGCGAGCCGCCTGCCGCCGCCCAAACGCCGTGAGAAGCAGCCGAGCGGAGTTCGTGATCCAGGGCTCGAAACCGGAAATCCCGTGTGATGCGTCGAGCGCGACAGGGCAGCGGAGGCGGAGGCGTGGTGGGACGAGGGCGGGAGTCCGTTGGGGGGGGGAGAGACGCGGGCGACGCGCTGGTCCCGTACATAACACGTGGCGATGGGGGAAAAAAGAAGGGTGGCGCTGGCCGACTGTACGATCAGGAGGCGGGGGAGATATAAAGTACACGTACCATACTAATAGTGCGGGCATGTTAATCTCTAATCTCTTCGTAAATTAAAGGTAGAGATAGGTATATAATGTATGTACCAGTTTTGTTCGTATAGCAACATTTGGGAAAATAAAATGATATCCAGAACATAGTTCGAAAGAATGTAGGTATAATTCTCCATGTTAATAGATTTTATGTAAATAAACTAGTATATTGACGAAATTAAAACATACCAATTAGATAAAATAAAAAAAACATTTCAATAAACAAAAACGAGACACTTTTCTTGGAACCATTATTGTTTGCACACGAGTAACTGCTAGTAACACTCGTAATGCGCTCATGGAAATAGTTATAAAACGACAAAGATCTAATAAGTTGTAGAATACCCTTTTGCCTTGATAACGGTTTGGAACGTTCGCTGCATTTATTTAATCTGGCAAACTTGAAATCTGGTGATTGTGGAGGAGTGTGCAACTATTTTGGAAGGTTCCAAATTAGCCATTCCTTGTTAATTGCTGCCGTACGTTTTCTGTCGTTGTCTTGTTGAAAGGCGTAGACAGTTGGCATTTCCAATTTTTCTACACGTTTTTGACATTTGTTCTTAAAATATTATTGTAAACTGACTGGTCCATTATGCCATCGATGTAATGTAGGTTTCCAACGCCTTTCGTTGCAGCCCCAAAGCATGATAGAACCGCTTCCATGTTTTATAGTTGTCAGAGTATTAGCCACATGATTGTCCGTATTGGATTTTTTCCATAGCCTATGGATAAAAAAATAGCCATCAGATCAAAAAATATTAATTTTTAGGTCTAATGAGCCCAAAGAATTCTAGAATTGCTAATCTTTGTTCAGTTGCTCTTTTGCAAACTGAAGTCTCAAAGCTTTGTTTTGAAAATATGTTGTTAATATGTTGTTGTTATTATTATTATTAAAACAAAGCTTTAATTATTATTATTATTATTATTATTATTATTATTATTATTATTATTATTATTATTATTATTATTAGGAAATGCTGTTCACGGGATTTGGTAGGAGTGAGTAGTGACATCTTTATTTACTTATATTACAACTTGCAACATTTTACATATCGTGATATTAATTTGGGTACGTATTTCCTTATAATGATGTTATCTTCATGCTTTTACACCAGCCCTGATGATAGCCCTAAAAATATTCAGAAATGTCGGCAAACTAATGTTTTGATTTTTCTACTCACTCCAGCCAAATCTGGTGAACGACATTCCTAATTCTACATCGTGGTCGTAAATCATACAATGGTATTATTTTTACACTATCTGAACCCGTGCGATTACATTATATTATTTTTCTACCAAGATCATTAAGGCCGAACATTACAGTTTTCAGACAGATTGGACGCTCAAATCAGAAATAACGATTTCTGACTGAAAACACCTGCAAGTAATATTTCATGTAATTGCTAACAGTTTGACTCTAGCAGCAAAATCGTTCACTAACGGATTTGTTTACCCGTCGCGACGGTAATCGGGCGTTTAGATTTTGTGGTTGTGTGTGTCAAGGTGCATGTGTGTGACTTGATATGATAGTGATGTAATATGATAGTGATATGATAAACTCTCTCTATTCCTGTTCCCTATTTTTCTTCTCTAAACTCCTCAAAGTTAATTAATACTTTAAAAAGAACACAGCAAGATATTGGTTTCGCCTATTACAGCAAATCCTACTGTAAACCTCACCTTAATGCATGAAACAGAATGTGTAAAACACAATTCCTAAATAAAAGTGTGAAACTGGAAAAATTGGAAAAATATGTATAATTTGTGTGTAATAAATATGTATTATTTTTATTAATAAAGGAAAGCTGCGATCTATTGAATATATAATTTCCTCCACTCCTAATTTTTTTCTCTTTTTGTGGTGGACTTCACTCGTTTAAAACCGTTCACTGGGAGCCGATTCGGAGGGCCTCGCAACAAACGGCCTCTTTACAGCTTTAATATATATGATATTGAATAACTTTTTTGTCAATAGACCAACTATTTTCTTTTTTATTGAATTTCTGTTGTTGAACATTTGAACTTTCGGAAAAAGGCATTTGGGCTACTTAGGAAATGTTTGTTTCTTCTGAAAACAAGGTGATTAACGTACTTGATACATAACCAGTAGATATTGTTATTCAAAAAATTCATGAATATGAGCATAAATGTATATCTGTTCAAAGCGCCCTCAAGGACGTCTGTAAACCCAGTTCACTTAATTATTGGTATTAAGAAATGAAAGCAATTTCGAAATATGCCTGTTATTTGTATTTCTGAACTGTTTTTTACCATCGTGTGTTAATAGACGTCCTTTGAGAGAGTTGCCAGCGGTATTGAAAAATAACGTCATCCATGAGCGAATTGAGAGGTAGTACAAGTTGAAGGCCATTTCACCAGCGTTAGCCGTAACTTCCCCTAGAGCGGACGAACTCCCGATTCTAGGTGGTACCGCCTCCTCTTTTCGACGTCGGGTCGACTCGGAGAGGAAAGGCGAGGTGGAGTAAGGCAGGGACGCGATGGTGGGAGTGGCGGGGCGAGACAATGCAGGGCGAGAGGAGGAGCGGTGATGCGAGGGGGAGGGGAGGCAGTAAGGCAGCGGAGCGCTCCCGGGGTGCATCGAGGCGCTGGGTCGAAGGCGAGATGGGGCGGCGCTCCGACAAGGGATGGGGAGATGGGTAATGTGCTGACGCCTTCGGAAAGACGGATCTCCCAGGAAGCAGTCCTAAAGCCGAAGATCGAACAGACATTGCACGAGATCCTTTCTCACATGGCGAAGTTCAGATGGCACACTTTGCTCTGGCATCTACGCTTTTGGATGAAGCTTGCAAATTCGCCAACATTTGATGTTTCTCAGATGAGAGCCAAACTCATTCATATACTATCTCCGATTCCCCTGCCCTTGTCTGAATCTTTATTGAGAGATAATGTTTTTGTATTACTGAATTAATAGGGACCTAGGTTTACGCGTTTAGCGCAAAGTAACTTTTTAGTGCAAATTGTAGAATGTAGTAATTTGGATCAGATTTGAAATAACTACATGACAATGAGCACATTATAGTATATCTTTTAATATTCAGGCAAATAACAATTAAAAATATGTGTACGTAAAAAGGATACAATGAAAACCCTTTTTTGTATACCAGTATTATAATTGTACATTATGAAACGATAATGCAGTGATGGGGATTAATACACCAGTACGATATTATGATAGCGAGAAACGAGCGAGTATCGTATACTTCCACGAGTGAATTAAGACCCATTACATCGAGTTTCATACGGTATATTTTCTACGACTAACGGCATCGTTTATAAGTTAAACTTTTTCATTAAATCTTTTCGTGGCAGTTGCCAAGAAGGATTCAGCCAAAGCCATCTAGCGGACAACTCCCTACCCTGCCGCAGGTGGCTTTGATTTAGCACTGCGCTAGTCAAATAGGATCAAAATAAAATTACGATCCAACTTCTTTTAAGTAATATTCCACGTAAACAATTACTACTAATCAAAAAAATTGAAAATAAGAAGCATAATGTAATATTTTATAAACTTTTAATATAAACAATCGAACGAAACATTTACCAGAACGATTGTCAATTATTACGAGCCAGTACTTGGTTAGTAAACGTATCTGTGATTGGTCAAGAACTATATCATAATGAGTGCCATTATGCAACGGGTTGCAACCATCAAATAAATTATACAATGAGAGTAGAACATGTATTTTTTCCTTGTAAGAAATCTTTCATAAAATGGCGTCTTACAGCACAAATTTTGACGTTTCTTTATATGGCACGAATAATTGCGTCATTACATTCAGTCAATCGGAACGAGCGAATTGTTGGGATGGGGTGGTAACTGCACAGAGGAGTGAACCGCATAGATCGTATCGCGAAGAGATGGCGATAACCCCAATAGCCGACCAACGTTTTTTCGCACAGGTATCAAATGCACGTGACGTCATATTAGAATTGTTACTCAAAAGTTACTTTCATTCTCTGATAACTTTTTAATTTTACTTTTTAGTTTATTTAACTTTTTAATTCAACAAACGTATGCAACTCATTTATAATGCTGCTATACTGCATTCGTTTAAAAATTTTAAAAATGACCCCCTAACGTCGCTCGTTTTCAAAACATATACTTACGCAAAAAAGTTTAACGTTATAAACTAGTCGAGTAATGTAGTAGTTTGTGAACAAGCAAACCAATCACGTAAATATTTAACAAATTGTTTCTCCCTTTTCTGTTGCCAAAGCTGGAGCGTCCTGTGATGTGATTTTCTGTGCTGCGAAAAGCTGTTGAACTCGACTGTACTTAAATTTTTTATTGATTATTTATAATATAAATTGTTTGTCATTTTTTGTGTGCCCTTTCTTTCGCTGCACTGGAAGCATAACATCTAAATAAGAAATCTTACCCACTATTAAACATATCTAGTTGTGGTTACATGGCTTTCAGCCGCAGAATGCCCAGCTCACCATTATGTCACTGTGTATCTGACATTTTCCGGTTGCGGAAGGTGATATAAGTCGAGTCGTGAGTGTGTGAATTTGTACAATTGAGTACAATTGTACTCATTCTATTTAGTGAGTGTGTTTACAAATATTATAATAAATTATTTATTAATTCCTTTTTACGTAAGTGACTGTTTTGTGTGCGAAATTTATCCGCTTGCTAATCAAAGAGCAATGTGTTACTACCCCGCCTCAAACGAAGCGCGGGAAATACGAATTTAGCATTTCGAATTTTTTCCACTTTTCGTAAATACAGAGTGCACCGAAATTGGGACAAGTACCACTTTCTTTACTGTTCTTTTCTACATACGTGAAGAAAATCAAAGAAAAATTTTGAGCCGTTTTAGAGGAAATAATTGTTTAAAATTTAAAAATTGTTTGGAGGTAAAAAGGTTATAAAAAAGCGGCACAGTTTTTGAATAATATGTTTTACAAAAATTAAAGGTTGGCTATAAGTCACACAAAATTTCACGAAAAGTTCTCAAATTTTCAAAAAGTTATATATATGACCTTATTACAAAATGTCTTTAAAAACATTTTATGTACAAAAAAATCTTTATCTCCAATATTTTAGTTGTATGAGAAAGCCGAAAAAAACTAACCTTAGCAATTTTCGAATAATCAGGGATTTCAACGAAAATGAGACTCTGCACCATTTTCTTAAGACGCTTTTACGCTATCCAACAACATTTCATTTACAAAATTGTGCCATTTTTTAAATTTTAAAAGATTTTAACAGACGGACTGATGGGCGGACAGACGGACTGACGGACTGACGGGCGGACAGACGGACTGACGGGCGGACAGACGGACTGACGGGCGGACAGACGGACTGACGGGCGGACAGACGGACTGATGGGTGAACAGACGTTTTGCTGTAAAATTTGCGGTATCAAGGATCCATAAAACATGAATTATGACTACAACGATTGAGAGGGAGTTGTGTACTCTATATTGGGACAAGATTAAATCACTTACTCGATACCAGGGCTCGGCGATAAGAATATTTTTTGTCGAAAATGTCCCGCAGCATTACAATTGTTTCTCTGTAGTGCGTAAGCTGGAGCGAGAGTAAAAAAATATAGTTTTATCATGGATGTGCATACTATAGCTCTAAATCGTTTGCTTAAATCCCAACCGTGATTTTCATTATAAATAATATTATTTCTGCGGTTTTTGTGCGGGAGCTACCGATAATTGGAATACCTGATGTTCCAGAAGTCTTAGAAGTGTTGTTTACCTTTGTTATTTATAGTGTCGTTTATAAAGTATTAGGTATTAGAAGATTATTAGGCATTAGAAAATAAGTGAACAATTGGAATTCGCAGTTAATGGATACAGGGGATTGAGCTAGTAAAATGTCTTACTATAGTTCGACGTTTATTCTTCTCATCTGTGACTGTGACACTAATCGTCCTCGATCTACTTTTCGGGGAAACGGGAAACCAAACCAAGTGCTTGTGCATCAATATAGTCATATTTTGTTTCTCTGTCTCTTGTAGGATTAAAGGCAACACACAAGCAGCAATTTCATGACCCATATTCTTGAGTGCCCATTGTTTTGAAGGCTATAGACGGTAGGTTTATTGAGTACGGTAATGGAACCGGGAACATTCGGGAGGGATGGCAGAATTGGCGGGATTAACCGAAGGGGGCTTTCGGAATATGGAAGCTCTGTGTGTGGCGCGCGGAGCGGCGGGGAGGTTGCGGGGCGGCCGGCTTGTCCCGACCGGGTCAATCCGCCGCGATGCAGGCGCTTTTGGCTGCAGGCCAGGCCGGCGCGGCGCGGTCATGGGCGGTTCCGGGCGGGCGGGCGGAGTGCGTACCCTACTTCCGTTGCTCTCTGCCGAGGATGCTGTGGCCGACGGAAGAGCGCGCGGGCACAGGCGTAGGCGCGGGCGGTGCTCGGCGGATCGAGATACGAGCGCGGCGCTCGGGCGGAAGCATCCGCGCACAGTCGAGGAGACGGCAGCTGTCACCCGGCGAAACCCGACGCGGCAGAGCGCGCGGGCCCCGAGACGGGGGCGGAGCACGGGCGGGCGCCGGAGGGGCCGGCGAGCAGCCGGGCCGTGATCGAAGGCAGACGAGATCGCGGCCGGCGCCGCCGCCGACAGCGCCGCGTCGGAGATTGGGCCCCGAGCAGTGGGGTGCTGCGAACGCCGCCGCTCCGCCCCGCCCCGCCCCGCCCTCGGCGAGGCAGATTGCTGCGGGTGCATTTTTCAGCAGCTTCTAATTGACTTCGTGTGCTGTGTTAATTGTCACGCTCGCCGCACTCTCGAGAGACACAATTAGGATTAAATGCGACGGAACTCGCCGTCGATGTTAAAGAGAAATCGTTAATACACAAAGAGGTTGTTCCGATGAGCTCTGCTTTACAGACGAGTTGATCATTCGGAATCACTGTGTTTCGGGAATTTTAAGCAATTCAAAACATGGAGAAATGTGTCTCACTGCTAGTTTTGATAAATTTAAATTATTTTACTGGACCAATATTATCTGTGATAAATGCATATTATTTAAGAATAATTACAAAGTGTTTATGCTTAATTCAAGATGTCATCGTCTTGTCATTTATTAATCAACTCATGATATTTAAGTTAAATAGGGGAAAGAAACAATTATTATTAGTAATTAGTAGCCAATATAAAAATAAATTTTCTCGATGATCATAATATCACTGAACATGTTAAGTGGAGTTTTGAATTCTGTATTTAAAAATGTTTTATTGTTCCTCTTAATATGTATATTTTTTGTGATATCCAACTGCGATCAGCTTACTTACGTGTGTTATGTTCTCTCTTTATCTTTATATTTTATTATACCAATAATAAATCTGCAAAACCAGCTTATATATTTTCCGCGGATCGAAGAAAAATTATATTAGAGGGTTAATTTGCTTTCTCGAATTTACTGCAAGTATTAATAGCCATTGGAGTCCGTATTATGGAAATAGTATATATTGAATTTAAAAGGCCGCAATCTATTTCATACGAAACATTTTCCTTCGTAACATTTGATCTCGAAAGTAAACGATATTACTCTCATTTATGTAACATTGCAATAATAAGTCTGCAGAATACCACAACTAAATGAAGTATTTACATCCAGTTTTTGAAGTCTTTGAGACAACAAAAACATTCATCATTCCCGGAATCGATTCTATCCAGCGTGATCAGTCAAATCATGCCTTTACAGAGAATAAAACTTGATCTTAAAGAAAATACATCAATACTAGCAAGGTAGCAAAGTCGAAATCAGCTGCTGTCTGAAGGAGAATTCTAACGACCGGCTGCTCTGATTAGAAGTTATCCGCAGTTTATCCGATAAACAACAGGCGAATGTTGCAACAATACCGTAACAAACGCGCAACGGATCTGCGCGCGATCTTTCCTTCCTCATCCTTGTATCCTGCTTCTCCCCTTATACACACGCGCGCGTGTGTGTGCTCGCTCACACACAACCGTACATTACCATACCTGTCGGGAGAACAGACGTTTAGAGCTTGTCAAGGTGCCCTTCTACTGCAGATACTTGGGGTGGAAAACTCCCAGCCGACGAGTTGGTAGACATTAGAAAAACTCCGCCATCTTCCGAAATGTAACGGGACCAGTGAGCATGGCAATTGAGACGCACCCAATCTCAAGATCAATAAACGTATAAGTTTGTAGACTTTCCTGGAGATACACAGCCTCCTCAAACGATGTCAGATGGACGATCTTTTTTCAGCGTTCATGCATACACTCGCAAACTCCAAATTAATTACTGGCGAAATATCCAAAATATTGTTTGTTTATAAACTTCCTAAATAAAGGCTAAGCGGCATTCCTATTTTCAATGTTTTGCCGCGAACTACTTCGTGTATGTGAATAAGTACACTGAGAAAGCGATTCGCTGATACCTGTCCATTCTTCTGTCGAAGTAATCATCATTCTGTCCTCTTCAGTACCACAAATATTTGCTGAGGACCAGAAGTAACTAAAATATTAAAATGTAGAGTTATATAAGATAACAAAAATTCGATCGCATTTACTATTTGCCCGTTCCTTAGTGAATTTTTCATGACCGCTTCCTTCATTTTGTTTTTTACAAGTGATTACTCTGCGCATGTCATATTAAAACATTTCATGTTTTTTTTTACTGAGTCACTTTACATGTGCTCGTACATAGTATTTGAACTGAATTGTGAGTAGTGCATGCTGATCTTGACGTAAAGCCTGTTGATTCTTTAAAACTAATTGTTGTTTTATTATAAATTAAAAATCATTTTCCCTAATGCACTGACAAATTAAATACTTTATAATTCTTTCTTTATTCAGCGTATACATCATTGAAATTTCGTAATATAATGCTTTCTATGGGGCACAGACCACTGTTTTCAATGATGTACGGAATACATTACATCACAAGAATAGAAATGCATTTTCAATCATTAGTCTTATTCTCTTCCGAATATCATTCGTGAATGTAGATTGAAATCTTGGCAACATCGATTTACTGCAAAATCCATATTTGCACTTGTCGCTTTTATTTTTCCTGCATTGTGGCGTGTGCAAAAAGTACTATTTAAAAACGGTGAATAGCGTTTGTGAATCATTATAAAAACAACTCTGTTTACTTTGTGTAACTTTCCACTCTGCGAGCCTTTGTCTCGTGTCTGCGTATGAAAACCGTTTCGAGTGCGAGACAAGAGGCGCTTTTAACGGGCAGCAGCTATTTTCGGCGGCGGAGGGCGCACGGGCACATCGGCGCTTCCGCCGCGCGACGGGGGCGGCGCACAGCGGCCGGAAATGGCGCTCTGAAGAAGCGAGATTGTGAATGCAAAAGAAGCTCGCATTGCGTGCGAAGTTTGATTGTTTAATTGATAATTTGCTTTGTTATATGTAAAGATGCTTTGTAATAAAAGGTTCGCGAAAATCGAGCATGTGCATGCGATGAATGTGTGTGTGTATGTGTGAATGAGGTTTTAATATGTTAATATATTTTCCTTCTTTTTCTGAGAAATAAGTAACATTGAAGGAGGACGCTGCATTGAAAGGATAATCATGGGCGTAATATATTTTGGGGTTATTTTAGTCTTCATTGTATGTAGTTCAAATTTTTATATGAAAAAAAAGTAGACAGTATACATTTTAAAAATATTATTTTGTCATGTATTGAGAATGCTATACCGAGTTATACCGTATTAAGTGTGTTTGTTGCTTAAATTGAATCAGTTTCAAAAACGAAAAGTTACCAATATATTTCTTCTTTCGTCTCGTGTTAACTTTCATATTTCAACTAAATTGAAACGGATGATGAAAGCACTGATGGATTACTGAGACCAGAAATACAAATATTAAATTGTAATTTTAAAAGATAACAGTCGGAAATTCTGAATTCTTCCAACTACCTTGCCCATGATTCTAAAAATTTAGTATTATTACCTAGTATCTCTGAGGTAACAAGAAATTGAATGCGTATTTTGCCTAAAAAATATTCTTATAATACGAAACGACGTCATTCCCTTGCCCCTTCTTATATTCATACGCTGCACATCTTAAAAACCTTGGAAGTTTGAAGAAAGATAAAACAAACTTCTAATATACAAGTACTTGATGTCGTAGGAAAGCCCAGATCAATTCTAAGAGACTTTTTTCTGGGGGTTGAAATACACACATTCTAAACATTTCCGTAAGGTTTTTAGCTGGCGGTAACAAGAAAATAAGCAAGTGCCTCTCTGTGTGGGCAAGGAAGGAGCGGGGGGCGGGCGGGCAGGAAGGCTCTTGCATATCGTATACGACTTCAACCAATGAGCTTCAGACACCAGTTTGCGTCACAATATTGGCGGGAATTTTAAATTCTGCCAGATACCATTATCACCTCTTTACAAGACATAGAAACAGATTTATGAAGCATTTCTCTTAAATACGGCATCTTGTACTCCTTCATCGTGTTATTTTTGGTTGGTTACCGTTTAAATTTGTCATTTGTACCACTTTCAAAATATTTCTCAACACCATGCTCCCATGCAATAAGGCGGTCAGGATCTAGTCTGGCTTTTCAAAAGAAGTGCCCGTGCACTGGTCACGTGTTTTGTGACGCAAACTTGGCTCTTTCTCTCTCTCTCTCTCTCTCTCTCTCTCTCTCTCTCTCTTTCTCTATCTCTTTCTCTATCTCTTTCTCTATCTCTTTCTCTATCTCTTTCTCTATCTCTTTCTCTCTCTTTCTCTCTCTCTTTGTCTCTCTCTTTCTCTCTCTCTCTCTCTTTATCTCTCTCTTTCTCTATCTCTTTCTTTCTCTCTCTCTTTCATTTTCTCGCACACGCATGCACATTCGCATACACACATACACACATACTCACGACCATTCACTCATATTCCAGCACTTCAAATCATACACCACACAATGTTTCTTCATTCAATGTTTTCGGGATTATTGAATACTACATTCATCAGTATTTTGCATTTACTGTGGACATTATAGGACGATATCTTTTCAATTATTTGTGTAACTATTCTCATTGCCTTTACTATTAGGACCTGATTACAATAGGAATTTCAAGATATATTCACGTGACAACCTGTTTCCCTCGATCCCTGATTGCAGAGTCCGTCGGGCCACTGTGCGGAGGCGTTACCGCGCAGGGGTAGCCAGGCGAGGGCGCGGGCGAGAGCGGGTTGTGTCGGCACGCAATTAAAACGCGGCGCGGCGCAGCTTCGCGTGGAGCGGAGGGCGAGACGCGCGAGGGCGTTATTTCTGTCGGATGGCGGTGGTAGACGGATGTCGCTGAAGAGGCGCCGCGACGCGGAAAATCCTCTGAAAGATGGGAAAAGGCGAGGGCGAGGAGGTGCCAAGGCGTGTGCGCTTGCGGCGGCTGAGGTGGCTCAGGGCATTAACTGACATCGCTGCAGTGCCTCTGTCTAGGAAGTCCCATGGATCGAGTCCCGACAGAGGCAAGATTTTTTTTTTGTCACTAGCTAGATAGCAAGGTCGTATTTGGCTGCTATCTGGAGGAGAATTCTTGCGGCCGGCTGCTCTGATCGGTACTTTTCTGTGGTTTCTCCGATCAACGACAGGTGAATGCTGAAGCAGTACCTTACGAAACGAGCCAAGGACCGCACGCGATCTTTCCCTCCTCTTCTTTGGCTTATCCTCGTTCCCACACACTTATATGCAAGACCAGTCGGGAGCTTAGAGCGTGTCCTGGCTGAGACGATGACCCGCTGGTGACGAAAACCCGCAAGCCGACCAGTAGGTCGGCGACGGATCTCACCATCCAGCGGGGGAAGAACCCCGCCGCCTCTAATGATTAAATATGCTTTACGGGGCTAATGACCATAGCAGTCGACGCGCCCGGAAACCTCGAAATAATCAGCCGATGAATGAAGCGAGTGCGCCTGCGCCCCTTCCGGCCACCTTTACTCTCACCGGATTTACCGACGAGAAAGTAAGGGATTGCGTATGAGGCCCTTAAAGGGAGGGGTCCCGTAACCGAAATAAATGATTAAAATTCATTTACGGTTGTTTCTGTAAAATAATTGATTATTAAAAGTTCCACTATACTAAAATGTATGTGTATTTGTAGACAAGAAATTAAACATTTCTTCAAATTAAAAAATGCGTGGTCAATCGAAATAGCAATTTGTTAATTTTAATTTATATTTATACAAATGTACTATTTTATTTTAATGAGTGGTTTTTGTAGTAAATTGGAAGATTTTTTTAGGAGGGGTCCCCAACATGATCTTCCCCCCTAAATCTGGCCGTGGGCGTTGCTCGTGTGTAGCACGATCCAGACACTCGTCCAATGTAAACCAGAAACGTTATTGTGAAGAGTCGGTTGTGTTGTTGGCATTGAGTGGCATTTGTGTCGTTATATCACGAAATAGCTAGCCGCTCAAAATACACTTTCTATTTGGACGTGTTGTGCGGGGAGAAGAGAGGGCTCTTCACTGCAACTGCTCCCAGGGGAGCGATAGGTACCGCGACAGGACCCGGTAGAGCGCTTGAACCAGAAACGCTGCTCTGACTCAAAAGAAAGGGTAACTAATACTAGAAAATCTGTGCCATTTATCACAACATAAGTTTAATTTGTTTATGATCAATGACCCTGTACAAAACCGGCGATTTCAAAACTAATATTTTGAAACTGTGAATACGCACGAGCTGTGTATCACGCGAGCGAGTGATCAATTAAACAGACGTTTCTACTGGATTTCAAATTAGAGCTTCAACACACTAAATTGGGGGCGTGAATTTGTAAAAACATAAATAGACTGGTGTGATACGTATACAAGTGTCGAATAGTATGTTACCAGAAACTACTCGTACTTCGACTCGTTCTTGGGGTAATTTGAATGTTAAAGAACGTTTTTGGGTGACAACTTGTGGAATTCCCAATCACTTTCCACGCGACTGAGAAATAATTCATTATCTTCACGGCACAATATATTGGATCGAGTAAAAGAAATATATCTTTGAAGGAAGTTTTGAGAGCATTTCTACTTTTTTCATACACATAATATGGAGAAAGGTATGAAATGCAAAGAGTTAAAAAACGATTTCGTGATTTTGAGGAAATGTTGGTTTTTGTGATCCCGGGGGCAGATAATGTGTTGTTTTTTTCAAAGTATTATTTTGACAGTCAGTGAACAACAGCGCCTAAATCGGGCCCAGTATTTTCCCAAATAGGATATTTTGTTGCCAATCTAGCCGAACTCAAGGCCCTGCGAATTTCAAATGGATGTTTTAATTTTTGAGCGTTCTTCATGAGAAATTTTGTTGCACTTTTTTAATTTTGTTCTGAAAAACTACTCTATTTTTTCTTTATTTTTTTTGAGCTTAAATAGAGCAAATTTTTTTCTAAATTTTATACAGACATACCGATTTTCATAAAGATCATTATCATTTCGAAATATCCACTTCGTAACATTTCAAAATTCACAAAATCCAATTGTTTAAACCTTGTTTTTACATTTAATATTAAAGTTAAACTTTTTTTAATGTAAATTATTCTTCCATGATAGAGCTTTAAAACATTTAGTTTTCAAAATATCGGTAGTTGACGTGTAATTTTGAGTCCAATGGAGACATTCTGCAAAAATATCAAAACTTTTGAAAAAAACAGCTTCAAATATTTTCTGCTAAGTGTTTGTAAATCTGGAGCCAAACTCACCTAAATCCATGGTGCAAAGGATTTTTTTTTAACTTTTGAATTGACAAAAATTGAAGACAAGTCAGTTTTCAAATCTCCGGGCTTTATTAGTCGAAGAGAATAGTTTTAAAGGAATTACAGAAATATTAGTGGGATTCAAATTGCAACATTACAGTGTCGTATAACAATTACAAATATTACGAAATATTATACAGTAGTGTATTATTATTATTATTATTATTATTATTATTATTATTATTATTATTATTATTATTAGCCAATTAACATCCCATAAAGGCCAAGTGACTGCAGGAAATGCTGAATGAAGTGATAGGGGGATGATGAGGGCTGGAAGGACCAGGATAATGGTGGGAGGTGGCTGGTGGGGCGGTGGCATTTTTGAACCATCGCCCTATGACCAAGGGAAACCACGAAAAAGAATGGCCGACCAGGGGATTGAAACCGGTCCTTCCGATTGCAAAGTCAGCGCGCTACGCACTGATCGACTTCGCTCGGTATACACTAGTTTAATGTAGTCAAAATGAAACTAGTTATACATTTACTTAAATATTTACTGCTTTTTTTTAAAGAAACTTTAGAATTGACCAAAAAAAGTGTTCAGGACTGAAAATAAACCTATATAAAAATATATTCTGCTACATTTCTCTAAAGGGTTTGTAAATTTTCAGTTCAATTTATTTCTTCATGAGTGCGAGGGTTAACGTTTTTAGAACTAAAACTGCTGACTTGTTGCTCTGACAACTCAGACTGTTGAATATCTTTTGGAATAGTAGATTGAGTTATATAAGGCAATTATTGAACATGAAAGCAAACATGATGTCAATTTTACATATAATCTTACTCTGGTACTAATTTGCTTTGTTTCAAGCAGCTTGATGAAGAAAGATTATTACCCGATAGCTGAAATTAAAAGTACACATTTTTTAATATAACTGACATAATTTAAATTGTTACAGATACAACCAGAAAGCGAACAAGTAGCACCAGTAGTTCAGGATGCGATAGCAAGTCGACGACATTGAATCTTCAATAATTATGATTTGATGTGCTACCAAATACATTAAGTAGATCAAAAGCTGTCTTTTGCATGGGAATATTTACTGTTGACTTCAATTTTGCACTGATACAGGTTGTTAGATTGCTTTCACTTATAATATTCATTGACTGCGTGGAAACACATTTTAACTGCGTAATGTTTTCGACACCGATTATATCACATACTTTTTCAACTCTCCTTTAATGCGCACGGCCGAATTCAATTATGTTTCAATTTTATTCTCGAGCGTTTCCTGTTGATCCGGTGTCCGTAGGAAGGGGAGAGTCCAGTGCCCGCCGCGAGGCGGAGGTGCGCGACCGGTCCCCGCCGCTGCAGACGCAACGCGGGCTGACTTCGCTCGTGTCGCGCGGCGGCGTTGCGGGGGCGGCCGCTTCCTGGGGCGCCGTCGCTCCAAGCGCGCGCGTTCCGCGTCGCGTTCGCCCGCGCCGCCCCGCGGATAACACGAGCGCTCGGCGGCCCCCCGGTGCGGGAGAGCGGGCGGGCCGCGGCGGAGGACGTGTTCGCGGCGCGACGACCGCGGCCGCGCGCGGCGCAGGCATGAGGCAGGCGGCCGGCGCGGGTGCGGCGAGGGCGCGGCGGCTGGGAGAGGCACCACCTGTCCGCACCAGGCGTCCTCCGCACCTCGCCACGCCTCGCCAGACCCTCTCCCGTCCGTCGCCGCTACAGCGCCGACCCCAGGCTCATGCATAATTGTGACGCGTGTGGAGGCTTATTTGCCATGCAGCTTGGTGGGCTGGCGTTGCCCACTCTAAGATTTCGAAGTTGTTTGTTTCACTAGTAAATCTACATGAGAATTTTCAACGTACGTAATAGGCGTTCGCCATGTTTTATGTACTTATCTCACATGTTCGTAAAGTAATTAATTATGTATATCAGTGCATTGTTTAGAGATAACGTTTTCTTATAAAAAACAAAGATTATTTGTTGCAATTTTAATAAAAAGAGATTCTTTGTAGAGTGATGAGAGCAGATTTTACTGGACATATGTGCGTAAAATTATTCTCCAAGAAAGGAAATGAAAGAAATGGAAAGGCAAAGAAAATTATTCACAAGGAAAATTTCAATAAAAGAAATTCCTACCAATTGTTTTCGAATACTGCTGTGGCGCACAATGACAAATACTAATTGAATTGCTCTATTACATCCTAGCCAATGCACCCTAGAAAATAAATTTCTTACTAGTGATAGACAATGAGGATTGGCACGATTGAAGTGAGATCAGATGGTAGAATTTCACAAACATCTTCACATTGAAAGTATTTGCGCCTTTGAACTCACTGGTTCTCTACAAATTTTCACCCCAAAAATTTCAGTAAGTCTCTGATATGTTTTTGTATTGACAGAATTGGTCAATTGAGCTGTGATTAAAGAGGTGCATAATGGTTATCTTATCTGCACACAATTCAAAGGAAGTTAAATGCTAAGGATTTTCATGTTTTTCGACATTTCTTGAGATTTTTGTTAGTAAAATAATGGCACATAATGATTGCTTAAAAACGTTAATAACTTGACGCCTTCCTCTTGTTCTAGCGTTAAGAAGAAATCTCATTAGTAGAAGGGCTAAGGCTACTTCTTTGGTTACTTATATCCCTGATTTCCGTCTTAGTCCATTTCGGCACTCACTTTCGGTACTCGGGCTTCAGCCCCCTCCTCGTCTGGGAATTATTACTCTAAGAGTATGCACAGCCGTCGTGTTACACATCAATCTCCTTACCTATGACGTCAATGTGTCTCCTGAACCATGTCTCTCATTGCACTTACTTTTCCACGATGGCTTGTGAGTCCATTCCCCATAGTCCAGCTTCGTTAACTTTCGCTACCTGCTTTCGCCATTTCTAATTCTACCTTTCTCAAAATCGTAAACATGATCTGTGTCACATACACTACCTCCTTGACCTCCCACTTTTCCTTATTTTGACGGTTCTTTCACGGAGATTATGTCACCACCGCGTGCCGCCCGACACTTTGCCTCCGCGCGAGAATGAACGCGGTGTGAGAGGGGCTGCGGCAGGCGAGGGCCGTCGCCGGGGAGGAAATTCTACCGGGTTAATAACTTTATTGGCCCAAAACATGACCAAACAATGGAGCCTTGAACATTTTGAAAAAAATGAACGTAAGTAATCAAATGACCTGTAACAGTAAAACTATATTTGATATTGATAAAAATATTATTAGAATATTCACTGTATTCATTTCGAATATTGCTTCCTTTGTCGACATTTTTGCATTTCAAAATTCAATCTGTTTTTTTCTTTATATGTCTCTTTTCCCTTTTGTTATCATTCAGTATCGATTACTGACGTATGCATTCTCAGTAATACATAGATAGTTCAAAGAATCAATTTATGCGATAAAATGGGGAAAATAATAACTTTCTACTCAATTTGGTGGGAATCAAAGAGACTTCGTTTGTAAAAGTCAACAAAAGTAACATTTCGTTTGAATTCGTACTGCTTTCGAATAAACTGTTCCACATCTAGGATGTAACATATTCTGAGGATGCCCACATTTCTAAGAATTCCTTGTAGAAAAATATTCTCATCGATTTCAAAGCATTTCTAAGAGGAGATTTTTTTCAGTTGACAGTTCACCATCTGTTAGATTTCTGCTTATTTCATAATGATTCTTGATTCCCCGAACATCCTATATTTTTGCATTTACCACAGCTCTATTAAGTTTAATATCTTAAATATTCTTCAGTTACACAACGGACGGATTTCTCTACTCGGTATGCGCCTCTAGGATCAAAATGTCCCGTCGCCGTTCTAAATGATTTCATGGCACTCGGCAACATTCTACTGGTGGCCGTTCTGTTGCTGCTCATTTACCTTCGCGGGCTCCGTTGAACGCTCCGAAACAGAGAAAACTAGCTCACTGGCAACGACGTATAGTGTTCTCTAAAATCTAGTAACTTCCCAAAATTTCTGAGACCGCCGCAAACACTTCAGCGCAGCCTAACTGGAATAAAGAAATCAAACATATCAGCACGGCTCAAATGTGAGTTGTTAACATCGTTGGTACCGTCAGCATGCGGCTTAAATACTGACCGTTTCCAGCTAAGTGGTTAAATCTTTCGCTGTACGATTCTTCAAGTAACGATATCAAGCTTGAATTTAATACCTAACCATGAATTAAATGTTTTGGTTGAAAATTGAAAGCACATTTTCAACTTTTTTCTGACGTACGGCCGAAAATTTGTCCTAGGCATTTTTTGCTCGTATAGAAGAAAGTGCATTTGTAACTATGGTGTTGTTTCGATTCTCATTAAAACCTTTCAAAATGGCTGAAATCTTTGTTTAAAACGCTCAGGTTTTTCGTTTAGACATAACTTTCAATTATGTCAAGTTTCTTGATTTTTGCCTCAAATGAAAGGTAGTGGTCTCTAGATGTTTTATCGCTTGCTGTTATTAACCGGTTTTACAGTATAAAAAATAAATTTTAATAAAATCATAAATTAATAAAACTTAGCTGCCGACATTTGTTTATTATTTCGTTGTAAGCGCTATAATCGATCTATTGAAAGCATTTGACATGTCTTTTTCGAGAAAATATGTAAGGGCAAGGTTATTAGAGAAACTAATATAGGAAGTTTATATTAAGTTGAAAAAGAGTTGTGAGTACAAAGTTTTGTGAGCGCACATGTTCAACAATCATCTGACACATTTGTCCTTTCCGAAAAATTCTGGGATTATAATTATAGACGGATCTCAATAAATCGGCTCTGACAGTTCCTTCAATAATATTCTATATACAGAAATAATTATGAAAATTTTGTAAATGCTTTTAATGAGTTGTAAAAAAGTCGGTGGAAATGGAAAATCAAACAATCCATAAATAATTAAGAAGTGTTTTAATCATTCGCACCACGTATTTAAGAATATGAATCTAAAATTAGTTTTGCATACGTACCTGACCAAATCAATGAATTGAATTGTTTTAAAAAAATTATAATATCTTGTTGCACATATCATGTACTCCGTACAAAATACTGTTCACGCTTGTTAAACCACAAAAAGACTTCACCTAGAACATTTTCTGTCAGCTGAACCTGCGCTGGACTGACGAACTAACATCGTAGTGCAACGCTAGTAGATAAAAGGGCACGCTATTGACCTACAGATTGCTTGGGCGCACGCATTCACTTCAATGACAAGTTCCCGCGGAAAGGGAAGGCAGGAGTGTGAACCTCACGAGAAAGCTGGGAACTGGGCCAGAAAACGCATTCGTTTTATAAACATATTTCATAGAAAAAAATAGTCAAGTCAGAAATTGAGTTTGATTATAAATATAAAAATAATTTTCGAGTTACAGTCACGTTTTAAAACGGAATTTTCAAGGGACACAAAAATTATATTTAAAAATAATTTCTATGTGTAGGGAGGTTCTGGCAGGTTGTCATTGCCATAGTTCCCTACAACATACAGGCACAAATCTTCATAAGTATAAAATATTTCTTTCACATTTTCAGAAAAATGTTCAACTCGGGATTCACAGTGAATAGTGATTGTATTTTACCAGAATGTGTAAACCTCCCTCATTTTATTAGTCTTCCAAACTAAACACTGAACGACATAAAACAATATGTTTGGGGGTTTCTATTATTATGTAGTAAATACGTAGAACATTTCTGCAACCACATCCCACACATTTCTGCATTCTTGTTCCTCGAAATGTAAAATGTGTCTAACTTTCTAAGCCATTTTCCTGCATAGCCTGTCAATTCAAGATCTTTAAATGACGCCATGTTTTTGTAAAAGAGTAGTTGTTGAGTAATAACATTAAAGGGGGAAAAGTTTCGGTGTGCCGCACATTTCCAAGAGTTTTGCTAAATCAATGAAATTATTTCTTTCGATAGAGAGATTTGAATCTCTTTGCTTCGTCGTATCCCGTGTTTATTGGTCTCAGCTCTACTTTCCGCTTCATCGCTGCGTTTTGAATGAATTTCATTCGACTTACCATATTCTGCTAACAATTGTATTAGCATTGGCATCACGTGAGTCATTTTTGTAGCTTTTACAGTGGTACTCCGTAAATGGTGAATAATCCGCTAGTAATTGAGGCCGTAGCTAGAAGAAGGGCGTATACTCCAAAACGTTTTTCTGAGAAAACACATTCTATCTTTTTTAATTATAGCATTCTACGCACTGGTCTACTTAATTGCCAATTACATTTTGTTTTAATACATTATAATTATTTTTAAGCTTAATTTCATTTAGAACTTAATTAAGTTCTCCTTACTATCAAACATATAGCGTAAAGAAAAAACTCCGTTATAGGCCCTTCTTCTGGTAAACATTATATTTTTAATTGAAATGGCGTAAATTATAAATATTATTACATTTTTTATTTGCTTTTATTGTAAACTGCTAATAAACGTCATAATGTGGTTTGTTACCTATATTTTTTACCTCACAGTTCATCTTGTGCGCTATCAGATTCGGACTTAACTCTTGACGACAATTCCAGTGCAGCAGTTTTTCGTGAAAAGTGTACTCTTCAAACTGTTTTGGTAAACGTTTTGGTCTTTTCCTTTAAATATCCATATAAGTCCCAAATATCAGAAACTTTGCCCGAGTAAGTGGAACGAGTTAGAGGTTAAAATATAATATATTGTCGGGAACTCTCTTCACGTAACGAAATACTGATCTTCCAACCTAATGAATGGAGATTGCAAATTGGCTTGAATATAAATTAAAGTACAGAGAATATGTTTCTGCATTCAACTGATGAAGTCTGCATAGTGCTATCGGCCCCTCTTCTATCTACCGCCTGAATTACATTCAGAGGTTCATGAGTTTACTCTCGGTCTCCAAGTCGTGTATGTCTTTGTCTATATCTATTCTGCCTCAAAGACCAATTACAACAGACCAAAAACCTTGTGGCGGCTGTAAGTGCTTACGAAGATTTTATTAATGCATCATTCACTTGAATGGTAGAATGCTATCGACACAACACGAGAGTAAATGGATGATTGTATATTATCTATTGGTGACAACATTCCTATATGTATCGCACACAAAAACCAATGAAACCTATATTATTTCTATCTCCGAAACTCGAACGCGCCCTGCAGAAATTTCCTTTCTTAACCTTTTTCCTTGGGGCTGACAAATAATTATAATGCGAGATGATTTTGGTAGGCAACCCGCCACACGCAAGTGGCACGAGTATAAGTATCGTGGGCAGTAGACAAGTATTGTTTTAATATATGCGTTGAAACTAGCACATAATTTCTCGTTTTCTTTGTAAAGATGAAACAACAAGAAAATATTGCAAGTTTATCCTAACGTTTGAGCTTTCCTTGAAAAATTCGATGTGTATGAAAATTAAATTAGCGCTTATTAAATTAGATAGGAATAATAAAAGATCAGTCAGTTTTATAGGGAACTAATTACATTAATGCTAAATGTCAACTGTTCTGTTTTGTAAAATGTGAGAAAAACTAGTTGAAGACTGGCTTTTCATTTGTATTACTGGCGTATTGTAGAATCTGTACACCTCCACGTTTAATATTTTAATGTGAGTGCGCGCATAAACAATCAAGCGAAGCAACTTGGAAGTATATTTGGGAAGATAAGTGCATAAATACATTTGATTACCCGTCCGTTTGTGAATGAGAAGCAGTAAAACCACTTATATTCCTAAGAGCAGACGAGAGAATAGAAATCGGGGACGGTGCGGGTGGGAATTTGAGTCAGTAGTGTTGTTAGTAATTCCGTGAGTAGGAAGCAAATCGACGCTGTCCGGTGGCTAATGGAATGGTCTCCGGTATCGATTCGCCGGCAGGGCTGCCGAAGGGCTCGGGGCGAGGGAGGAGTCGCGACGCGGCGCTGCCGAGGGGCCGCGCCCACTGGCCTTGCAGCATCAATTAAGAGCACCGCGCGCCGGTGGCCCCGCCACCGCACCATAAACCTATTTCGGTCCCGGCGCAGCGGCTTTGCGCATGTGTGGCTCGCCTCGCGTGCTCTCATACTGCCGTATTTCATTTCCAGGCGTATCATCTGTGTTGCCTTCGTTCGTTTTTTTAGGAGCGCGACACATTGACTATATTGTACATCATTTACATTTCGAGAGGGAGTTTATAACAAGACGTATACCATACGAATGCTGCGTTTGTATTCGAAACAATCTTTGTTTTTCTTAATCAATCATCTCAGAATCATTCTAGTCTACAGTGCGTATTGATTTTTCAAAGAGTATTCGAAAATGCGAACAGCCAATGCCATCAAGCAAGTGGATGTGCAGTCATGCATTCCAGGGAGTGGGGGTTTTATCCCACTTTATTAAATTGTTTATTTTTGGCTTCAGAATGCTATTTTTAGCCATTATCGCGTGAGAACAACATTCATTGGGAATGTACGAAGTGACACGTCTATGTTCAGATCCATTGTGAAATCTTCTAAATCAAATTATTAAAACAAATATCGATTAATGAAACACAAAATGTGTTGTATGTCCTTCTATCGTTTCCACTTATAGAATACAAAAATTAATTATTTACAACCTTGCAAAGTTACAATCTTCCACAAAAAGTGAACATTTTAAAGACGCAGTATCTAGTTTTCAAGTTTCACACGGGTTTCTGGATTACACACGGGTTAAGTAACTCTTAACAAGACGCAACACGTAACTTGGCACTTTCTTTGATTAACCTGTTTTTCATATGTGTAATATTGTTCTTTGATATAAAAATATAAAAGTTCTCACGAATTAATATCAACAAATAAAAATTAATATTTTTAGTAGTTTGTTCAGATTGGCTAATTACGTACTGAGTAATAATATTTATTATAAAGCAATTAAATATAGAAGTGAAAGATATTTAGCTTTTAGGTAAACTAACAAGCATTCCACTTAATTGTACATTTTTGACGAGTTAAAATTGAAATTTAACAAATATTTTTTAATATTTACAATTTGCTATTAACTTTCCTAATTGGTCTCGTGTTTCTTGGTTATAGTCCCCTATAAATATTCTGCATGGGACAGATGCTCATATCCTCGGTCTTTCGAAGAAGGAAATGTGGCAATACATTGTGGAAAACCAACCCGTCCGCCACGCATGAATCTTATTTTAAGGATTTTCTACCTTTGTATTTAATATTTTTGTCCGCGTCATGAGCATAGGAAACGATCGAGAAGTGCGGATGGGGCCGGTGATTGGACGGCGAGACGGCGGCGCGTGGGCGAAGGTGTCGGGGCGGTGACGGGCGCGGCCTTGGGCGTCGTCACGCGACGCTCCGCGGGGGGCGCGCCCCGGGCGGCGCCCGCTGACAGCCTCTGGCGCCCTCGCCCACGCCCCCG
>BOPP01000084.1:2200233-2229736 GCA_017312745.1 Gryllus bimaculatus | reverse complement strand
CGCCTGCGGACCCGGCTGCCTATCGCGCGCACGCCGGCACCACCTCCCCCGCCGCGCGCTGCCCTCCCAGCCTCTCCCCACCACCCGCAACCATCGTCTCTCCGGCCGCCCGCCTGTCCCGACCACCCGTTTCGCTCAGCCCGCCTCGTCTCGCGCCTCTCGTCGACTCGTTGCTTATCCTCAACCGCTCCCTCTTTCGCTCTCTCTATTTTTAGTCGGTATTGCGCCGGCAGTTTTCGTTTCCGGCAAATATCACGTGGTTTTCGCATTTTCGTCTTTTTTTCTTTTTACCTTACCTGAACCTTCTTTTCTTAATCGATCGTCTTTAAATGGCTTCGATTAGGTTATTTTATTTTCTTATTTTACTTATTAAGTTCGCTGCTTAAAGCCAAGACATACTCATTTCATGCTCGGTATTTCATTTTTCGTCTTCTTACTACGTGTGTCAAATACTGCACGTTTAAGCGACATTCATCGCAGGCATGTCCATTATATCTTATTCTGGCCCCTTCAAAATGCGTTTTGCCTTTAACTTTTTCACTTGATAGTTCACCTTTCGCATATATTAACTCTTCGAATCTTTCCTCTTGAGAAATCTCATTCTGTTTTTGTTCAGAAAGTTTTAAATGCCTCAGGACCTATGACACTTCATTTTATTCGTTTTTTCTTCTTCGGTTTTCTTGTTTTGTCTCGCGTTAGAGCTTTGTCTCGCACTTCGCAATTCCTCATTTGTGAAATTATCTTGTGCACTGCCTCCTTCAATTTCCTAATTTTCTAAATTATACTATCCTTTTCTATTTCACTTTCTTCTCCATTTGCAATCGACATTTCTTATCACATTGATGTGCGCATATTTTTTTTGTCATATTCGATGATTTTGTACCAAACCCGTGTAAAATTGCAATTGATTTACTCATAGTTGTATCCACAGTCAGCTTCTGTCTTTGGTCTTGCCCCCTTCCTCCTCCCTACACTTCCGTTCAGGGGGTCACGGTTCCATCTTCTAAAGACAAAAGTCAGGCCCGTTTACGCTTTTCTCTCCACGCATTATGCAAGTTTTCTTTCTATTACGGTTTGCACTCATTGATCTGTTCGGTTAATTTTTGGTGTAAACTTCCTTGGTTCCGCGTTTCCACGGCTACCAGCTAGACACGTCAGCATTATTATTTTAAATTGCTTGTGCATGACGATTTACTTTTTATTTTTACACAATCTCGGTTTATATTAGGTTAATGCTTCGGACGAAATGTCAGAGAGTATGATGACACTTCGTACAAAAGTCTGTGTCTCCGAATTTCTGGCCCAAGAAAATGAACGTAAATGTTTCAAAAAGGAAGGAGATTTGGATCCAAAAAGTGTGATAATTTTCAAAGTTTTCTAAGAGCTGTATTTCTATGCAAATACAGGTCTCAAAAATAATGAAATTCATATGCCTTTAGAACGTTTTGCGTCTCGATTTATATAGCTCTTATTCTTATGTGACATTTTTGCGAGTTCTCCACAAGTCTGATATCACAGTTTTACAGCATAAATTAAATTAAAAAGAACGAAGAAAAATGGTATAATCTATATTAAAACCTTCCACATTCTCTTAGTTTTCAAAAATCATAGATTTTCAAGATGTATTGTGCAACATTCAAGCTGTTTTGCTGTGATTAGTTTCTGGGCCCTTTGAAAAATTTAAGTTAAGTTTTTAAATCCAGTTCACGGGTGATTAATTTAATTTAGATTGCTTACATTTTGGACATTTATTCGGTCTTCACAGAAGCTACATAAGAGATGAGTTATTTTCAAATAAATAGCACAAATGTTAGCAAGGGTATCTATAAAGGAAATGAAACGATTGCGCATATTACCTAATATAATGACATCCTACGTCATTCTTCTATGTATTCTTCTTTGTTTTGTTTTCTTGTGTTCTGTGGCGTAACGGTTCTTACACATGCTCCGCAAATTCAAATTCACCTCCAGACACAAGACGTGTGTACTACAAGAAAGCTTTGTCGCCAAGGCTATTGCGGGGTGCGCTGCTTGCTCCTACCGCCTAATTTCCCAGTATGACAATCTCGGTGGAGTACAGGTGAGTGAAACAATTAAAATGCCGTTCCTACCTGCACCCTCCACAAAGTCTGGTGTTCGGCGTGCTGAGAGAGCAGGATCCCGGGGGATAAAAGTTAATTGCGGTGGCGAGGCGTAAGTCATCTCTGGCCAAGGAGTAAACCTCGAGCGTGTGAAAGTGGTAGTGACCCTACAGTGACGTGACAGACATGAATGTGGAGTACTGTGACAGAGCGCCAACAGAGAATCTGTGACAATGAGGAAGCACAAGTGTAAATAGAAGTTATCACAGTAGACTATATAAAATTCAAATAATTTAAATAGCATTGGTTTAGGGAATCGTAGATTTTAAGCTAGATCATAATGCAATGCAAAGGTTATGCGCAAAATAATTTTATTTTATCAACATCAATCCGTTATATTTCTCATGATGAATAGTCAAATTTAAAGTTATGGTTCCTTGTAATTTTTGTGGCTAAAACCTTTACGTAGTCAGTACCGTAAATAATGTTGTTTTCCTTTATATGAATAATAATTATTATTATTATTTATTATAATTATTATTATCGCGACTAAAAATGTTACGGTTGACTGAATATAAAATCTACTCCAAGTTGCAACCTAAGGAGCAGATCTATGGACTATCGGTGCATCTGCAATACATTGCGCAAAATGTGGGCTGTTCCATGTAAAGCAATTTCTGGCACTTCACAGTCTGGAAGTTTAGCCAAGGTCTTACACAAATTTTGCGGAACAAATCCCAGAGCTGCGATGACTATCGGTACGACACGTGCTTTTTCGCCCACATTTCGATCCCTATTTCCAAACTCTTTGGAAGTAGTTCCTCTGCCTCCTGGTTATGACGATTTGGTCGCAATGCACAGCCACATCTAAAAGTAGACACGCTTTTTTTCTCCAAATCCCGGATAACAATATCCGATCCGTTTGAATATGTTGGTCGTGCGAGTATAATATAGTAATATTGTGCAAGAGCCATCACCGGTTTTTGTGAGTGTTCGCACCATACGGGGCATGTGTTTGGAACTTAGAGGGCGAATCAGATCTGCCAGGGGAGGTAACGACACACCCTGTCGTGTATTTTCAAGTATTCGATCTTTGCTGGATTTGGACAAGATAAGACGATACGATCAATGCTTTATCATAACGTGATCTCAACGCCTGATCGTGGGCAGCTATTAAAACTGCTTCAGATTCTGGTTTCATTCTCCCCCTTTTAAGCCACATAAATAATTGGGCTTTATTGGTCTGCCCCTTGTCCATTCTTTTTACTGTCCGTGGAGTAGTTTCTCTCTTCACGATTTCTTTAACATGTCTTGTCTCACAGTTCATGTTTAGTAGCATCAGAAGTGCAATGTCTGTGTTATTCTGCGTGTCTTGTATAGTTTTGTCCGCAAAGCTTCTTGTTACACTTACAATGCCTCTGTTTCCCATTCTTCGGTCAGATTTCATGACCTGCTTCTGTGGTTCATTTTGATGACTGACTACATTCTTTCCCATCTCGACTATTGCATTGTACTTGGAGACTACAATTTTCCTGAGGCCGCTTCCTTACGTGACAGATGAAATCCGTGTACATCAGCAGGAGGGTAGGTGACATGATGCTTTGGAAGCAGTTTTCTGTTTTTTCGATCCATGATTCGAATTCCTTGCTCAGTCCTGTCCATTTGTACGAAATTGTACTCGACTGCAGGCACCGCCAAACTATCTATTGCAAATATTTAATTGCTGGAGTTCTGAGCGGTCTGCAGGGTAAGTATGTCTTCGTGAATTCTCTCTTTCATTGTGTTGTTCCAGATGTTCTTACATTCTTAAATTATTATTATTATTATTATTATTATTATTATTATTATTATTATTATTATTATTATTGTTATTATTATTGTACTTTAAGTTCGTCACACATTTCATGCCTGTTAATGAGGACAAATCCACAAAGCAAATTTGACTTCAGTCTAGAAGTGTATTTAACGGGGCTCCCATGATTATTTTCCTTTTTCGTTCCCGACAGTCCTTTGTTCGGCCGAATCCTTCCGAACCGATTGGGAGCCTTCGCTTCCTCGTATCGCGCTTTGTATGCCCAGCGACGCGGGCGTGAAAAGTTCTCTTTCCGTTTGGGCGCTTGTTTCCAGTCTGCGCATGCTTCGCGACGAAACTGAAGAGAATTCCAACGAGGAAAGAGCCGCAACGCCTGTATCCTGAGGACAGGTTATGAATCGCAAAGCACATTTTAAATATAAATAATTTTCAAATTGGGCTCCTAAAGCAAGCGTCTCGTGTCGTGAATGATGAAATTTGCAGAAATGTATGTCTCATAATAAAATTATTGTGTTTTAACACTCAGAAACTACCTTGTCTAAAATCTTTCAAAGCAATAAATCAAACAACTAAGTTTTTTTTATGGTTCACGTACTATAAGTTATTCAAAACATTTATACATTGGGTAGCATTCAACCTGCTTTACGCTTTTAATTCTTCTCTAATTCATATTCTTTTTTTAGGTAATGAGTCACTGTTTCTTAGTTTAGGACTCTTGTTATTAGAACATTTCATGACCTTAAGGTGCGGTTTCATCTTTTAATACTCCTCGTATTTTTACAAAACAATTTGAAATCGTTGCCATGGAGAATTTGTTCGTGGGAAACACTCTTTTGTTCTCTTAGAACCACGCCTTTCCATAAACACGTAGTCTTATTTTAGTGTTTGTCAGTGTAGAGTTGGGCAGTCGCAACAATAGAGTGTATGTTGAACTTGTTCTCCACACGACGGACGTGGCCATTTGGGTCCCCGCGGAAAGGGTCGCAAGTACGAAGATGCATTTCATGAGCTTGTTCTAAATATACTATAGCAATATCTCAAAAAACTAAAAACTGAAAATATAAATTGGTAGAAAATGATTATAATGTATTGCTGCACATATGTATCATTAGTTATTAATCCTATAAAAGTTCCCTTCCATTATATTGCAAGTTATTCGAGGGTCCATCGTCTCCCCTCCCCATTTGCGTTCTCCGTGTAGCGAATGGCACTGGTGTGGAAGTGGTCGACGACTCGATGAAATAATGTTTCTGCTCCGGGCAACGTTCCTACAACTGGAATTTTAGAAACTTCTTCCGTGTTACGATCTGCTACAGCTTGACCTGGCAGAGGTTTTACACACCGTATATCACATTTCTGTGAAAAACAGAACTTAATGCCCATCAAATCTAAATTACAAACCAGCAAGAGGGATGACAAGGACCAGTAAATTGAGCCTATTAGACACTTGGCATTCGAAACTGAGTCGAATATTTTTTCTATAAACAAATAACTGAATGATAAAATGTGTCTATTAGTTTCGAATTCTGATTTTCAATCTTCTTGACCTCATCCCTGTTGTACATTAATAGTTGGATCAATCAGCAGATAACTTTACAATCCCAGATCATTAACAGCAAAAAAAATTGACGTTTTTTATCCTGTTCCATCTTGTCATAATTCCAATTGAATTTTCATAAGTGAAATGTAAGTTACAATTGGAAACAAATTCTGGAACATTTGTGTTAATTACAATGCATTCTATATTCATGTAATGGTACGTATAGATCTAATAGTTACGGAGTTCTGTTTGTTTTCATATTCTGCATGTATGTTCCTAATATTAAGTAACATTAATATGCTGTGTTGAATTACCCTGGTTGAAATAACGTAGTACATCGAGTTACTAATTCAGTGATACCGTATATAATGCAACAAGCCGCAATTCTAATTTTAAATCCAGAAGATGAATTGCATTTGGCACGTTTTAATGTAACGTCTCCGGTTCCCACTTCCAGTGGGCACATGAAGAATGATTTGCGGTATTTTTTGGTGAATTTTCTCGTTTAGGTAGTGTATAATACACATTTATGTAAAAATGCGGAAAATCAATGTCAAGACTTCATGGAAGTGCATGTGAGGGATTCTCGACATCGGAAAATTGTCCCTTCTTTTTAACTCCTTCCGTCTGTGTCCAGACTATCGCTAATCAATCCATTCCCATGATTTTCACTATTGATGTTCCCCGATGGATGTGGTTGATGTCGCTACCACTGACGTTTGAAACGTGTATTCTCATTTTGGGAGACATTTTACACGAAACCACGACTATATTTTCATTTTTTTTTCAAAAAATGGCTGAATATTTTGTTCTTTTTTTTCTTGAGTATAAGAGTATTTATAATTAGAATAGTGTGTTCAATGTTCATTGATTTCTCTAAATTTTCGAAAATTTGCTAACATTAATTTTTTTTGATTTCATAGTACAAGTGCATTATTGAAAGTGAAAGTTTTCTTGTAATTGAAATATGTTCTTCAAAAAAGTTTCTAGATAGCCCCTATTAAAAGCGGCATTTTCAGGGCATGCCTGGCGTGCTAATAGTTCAATTTTTAGCACTAGTGCTAAAAGTGAGATGGTACCCAAGTGTTATGATAAATCTGTGAATGCACCAAACAAAAGATAATATTTCCTTCTGACCGGAAATATCAACATAATAAGAAAACAAAAAGGACAAAAAGAGAAGTGAAGAACAAAAAACCATAAAAATAACCAAAAGGACAGAAAAGAACTAGTGATGCTAAAACAGCACTCGACTCTTTACTCGTACTTTCTCGACTTTAGTTATGTAACACTATTTATACCACAATTTCTCTTTGAATTAAAATATCTCGGTTATAATTTTTGGTAAGACTCATTACATATAGTACAATATGTGGTGCAAAACCTAAATATATTCTATTCACTAAATATCAACACTAATTTGACGGTGATAATTGCTATTCACACAGGTAAATCATCACCCAACAAAAGTACGTAATTCATAAAAATTATCTCCTGTGTTATTGTTGTATTCCAATCTGATATTCCCTAAAGTCAACAATTTTTATTTCATATATTTCAAATAGGTTTCAAAAAATTTCTAAAATATTAATGTGTAGATGTATAACAAAAGGAGGAATTTTGAATGAACAAAGAAGCATGAAATAATGTACAACTTACGAAGCCTCTAACTGCCTTGAATTACTTCCCCGAAGCGCAATAAATTCGGAGCGGGCGATTGTTTGTCGCCAAGTTACACAAAGAGTTCTCATATTTTCAAAAAATCAACATGACCTTATTTGACTATTTATTTTTGATAAACGCATTTCATTTAAAAAAGTTTATCTTCATAAATGTAGTTGTACGAAGACGCCGAAAAAATTGGTGCTTTTTTCTTTCGAAAAATCTCAACGACCATGAGACCTGCATCATTCTCTAAAAGGTTTTTCACACTATCCAATAACAAAGTTTAATAATAAAATACCTTTGAGCTATTTTTTGGAAAATTTTGAAAATGTATCATTGGCGTCATATAAAGTATCCCCAAAATTAAAATTTCACTCTCAAATTCAAGAGACCGCGACATCAGTCAGATCGATCGGAGAATATCTATTTTGGAGAAAAATGGCTGAACGGTTTAGCCGCAAGCGTTGTTCACAGACAGTTGAACAGTCGTTTTGTCGTCAATCGATTTTTTTTTATGAAAAACCCACAAAACATACACTACATCTTAGAGAATTACGTTTCGAAAATTAGCATCTGGAGTTCGCCGTTTTTTCGCGCACCATTACATAACTTTCTACCGGGGTGGTGGTAGCGAGAAAGTAAAAATGGACAAAAGGACAAAAGATCTGTAAGGCAGTCTAAAAATTAGTGCATGACACACGTGGTAAAAGTGATTTGTAAGATTTACAACTTGCAGAATAATAGGGCACTTATACCATTTGTATCATAAATAACTATTCTATAACGTTTTGTTGTACAATTAACCCTTTTAAAGGTATAAGCTTTGGATTTTTTTGTTTTTACTTACGACTTTGCCCCAATTTAATTATTGCCATGATAATAATGATGCTATGTTAAGTTATGTAATGTATAGTAATGATGTTCAATGCACGGAAGTAATTTCTTTTTTGTTGAGCATATCATCTATTTATATTATTTGCGCAAAATATATTAACATTTTACATCAAATCTTATTTTGTAAATTATCTCGTGAGTATCTGAGGTCGTTGGCTCGGAGACAGTCTCGGGTACATTGAACTCTAATGCGTATTAATTATTTTGTTAAGTATGTTTACAAATATTTTGCTAAGGATTGCGTAGAATGTCAAAGTATAAATTACATAAAACAATACAAATGTCGTTTAAACAGAGACACAGAGAGAGTTACACAGAGAGAGTACTGAAACTCAGAGTTTCAATAATAAACATCACGCTTCATGTTTGACAGAAGAATCTAACGATTATGAAACTGAGGAAAGTTCTAATATTTATAAAGCCTTCTGTAGGATCTTCTCTTGACTCATGGTTTTTTCACCATTGCTTTTCAAATAACTCTAGGAATCTATAGTTCGCGAACATTGATACAATGTTTCCATAGCGCAAGTCATCTTAATTAGCGCGTGACATTGTATCTTAATACAAAATTTTAAAAATTGGAACAACTTTGCAGAAAATTTGAAAATGTCCCAGGGACTTCATGTAAAGTACTTCCAAAAACTAAAAGGTTCGTTTCAAATTCTCAGCACCCCATAGTTTTTAATCCGGTTATTCTACCGAGCTACAAAGTGCCCCTGGATATTCACTTTTGTTCGCTCAATTCAGAATTTCCAACACTTGAAGATTTATCAAATCGGTGAGATGAGGATATGCTCTAAGGATGGGGAGAGGAGAGAGGGAGGGAAGGATCGTGCACGGTTTGATTGATGTTTCCTGGCACATCAAATTATGTGCTCATTAGTCCCGGTAATGTAGTGATTTTTTTAAATGTAGAATTCCTTCTCCGCTAGATAGTGAGATCCGCTGCCAGACTACACGTTCGCTTATGGGAAATCTGGTATCTTTCTCATCGGAGCACTGCTCCGGCTGGGACAATCTCTATGTTACTAACGTATGTGATAGTGTAGTGCGTGCGTGTGTGTGTATGTATATGTGTGGATAGTCGACTCTGGTCATAGTCAACTCGGATGTAGTGAACTCTGTCATAGTGAACATAAGCCATTGATCCCCTTTCACATGGATTATAAATTAGGACAACAAGATTCGGTTATAATGAACTTTGAATGTCGGCAATAGTATACCAAGACAGGTTGGAACAATATCGTCGGCCAAAGGTCATAACTGAAGCAGTCTCCCTTGAGGTAGAGGTACTTGACCCAGAGTAGGGGCCTTACTGATGACTTTCTGTCACTCAGTTTTACTGTGGATATAAAGGTTGTGTCATGCGTAAGCTACAACTGGCGGTGACGACGCGCGGCTGCTTGCTTCAATGTCAAGCTTGATCTTGAGATACCGCTCGACAAAGTGCGTAGTGTTC
Source organism: Gryllus bimaculatus (assembly GCA_017312745.1). Classification (NCBI taxonomy): domain Eukaryota; kingdom Metazoa; phylum Arthropoda; class Insecta; order Orthoptera; family Gryllidae; genus Gryllus; species Gryllus bimaculatus. The sequence goes on along the minus strand of BOPP01000084.1, from coordinate 2,220,284 downwards.
TGCGTAGGCGACAGCGCGACTGCCACAGCCCCTCAGTCTAGCGACACCCACCGTCCCGCGCGGAAAAGCGCAAAATTAGCCGCTTGCGCTATACTGCTACCGAAAAGATCTCGATGTTATTAGGCGAGTAAAAGAGGATTCGGAGAGTGGAACGATCCAATAGTGCAAGAGACATTGAATGGTGTCAAGATTGCATTACGATACTTAAAGATAGTCGGCAATGCACTATCAAGTATAGAGAGCACGAACTTTGGAGAAGGTTGTAAGGAAATTATAAATGAAAAACGTACGAAGAAAACAGTTAAAAATTATTAATTTGTATGGTTAAATAAAGATATTTAAATATCAGTTAATGCTGTTAATGTATTTTGCTATATTAATAAAATGCTGTATTAAAAAAATCAATAATTGTGGAGAACGTATATTTAATTTTGACATCATCGGATATAGTGAATCAAAAATGTTAGTCTATAACCGGTTCTAAAATGTTCACTATATCTGGTGTCGACTATATGTGTAAGGGGGGGGGGTTAGAACAAAGAAAACGAAGGGAAGATCGCGCGTGTTCCGTGGCCCTTTGTTAGGGAACTACTCCAGCATTCACGTGGTGTTAGAAGAAATGACAAAAATATCGATCAGAGCAGCCGGCAGCTAGACTTTTTCTCCATTCAGCTGCTTAATTCGACCTACCTAGGTAGTTTTGAAAATCCGCCACTGTCGGAGCTCAAACCCCAAGACCTTCTGGTCAGAGTTGCTGCAGAGACAGCGTCAATGTTAGCTCAGAGTGCAACTCAGCCAGTTGTGAACGGTCCGTGGGCCGTATTTTACGGGGACGCTCCAGCATTCGCTTTGAAGCGATCAGGGATGCATCGGGGACCCCTGATCGGAGCAATCGGCCTACAAATTGAATCAGGCTTGCGTCACAAACTTACTGAACTAAAACACATCAGGCAAATTTCCGGCACCTGGCGAGAATCAAAACCGCGACCTCCGAATTTCTGGCAAAAGCGAGCTCTAAGGTGTTAACTCTTGTCAATACCGGTACCAACGTTGCAAAGCTAACTTTAATTTTAATTTGTTCATTGAAATAAATATGTAAACCAAATTTGCAAATTAAATAATATATAAGGGGGAGATATACCTCAAGCATCAATGGGAATGCGACACAAAAGGATGTAAAATGGAGGTTTCGGAGTATAGTGTAACTTAAAGCGTAGGAGAGACTTGTTTCATCAGAGGCGTTGGAACGAGAGTCGGCCAGCAAGATGTTCTAGAATGATTACAGGGCGACCCGTTATTTCGATCGGTGAAAGCATAATAAACGTCTGCGGGAGAGAGACAAATTACTGTGGATTCAGATAAGTACAGGGTTAAAATGTTTTACAAAGATCCTTAGGTAGAAAGAAATGGAATACATGCCTTTCTCGTTAACGCATTTACAGGATTTCTCAATGCGGTCCATTAAAAAAATTCTCGCATTAGATCACCTCAGGGAGTTTAAATGTGTCGTTGTGCCCACTTTTTAGTGTGTGAGGCATTCAGTATTTAACGTAATATTAACAAAAATATATTTGCGTAGAATCCGAAGTATTGATATCATAACATAGTGATAGAAATTATTTAATAAATAACCATGCATCAAATGCTAATACGAAATATTCAAGGGAAATTTGGAAGATTAAATATTGATGGGGACCAAAATATAGATGTAAAAAAATGTCGTGGGGAAAAATTAATTTAAACTTTTTATTAAAATGGTGAATCTAGGTCCTTTTTTTTACTTTACCTATTTTCTTTACTTTTTGTTGCTCATTAGTTTTCTGTGTTTTTTTGTTGTACATTGCAGAAAACTGGCCGCCAGCACGTAGGCCTTCAGCTCCTCAATGTTTCCCCGCCGCTCTGCCTGTCTCCGGTGGGTGACGGCGTCGGCCTTGAAGCTCGTTTTAAGCGCTTTCCGACCCTGTCGAGGGACGTCAACGGTTTCAGCGTAGAATAATTTTGGCACTCTCCACTTGGAACATTCCAGTACCCAGAAGCAGTCGAATTTACTAGAACGCAAGACGTTTGTAGGTTTAGATGCTAATATTCCAATCGTTTCGATCGCAAGAGTAAGCACTTGGCGTTAATTTCTCAAGCGTATTCCTTAACAGCTGCTATCTTTCTTGACATCTTGTATTTTCTATTGGAAATTTTCTTGGGTTTAGGACATTATTTAAATTGCAAGTTTCGTATCTTATTAAGCTTTAACCAGGACACATTATGTTATCTTCACAATTGTCATGCTTTTCCCACTCAGTATCGCCCTGAATGTACAACTAACATTGGTAATTTAATTAATTCGTTTAAATTTGACCTTAAGGCAAGAATATTGCCAGTGAATACGTATTCTTAAATTTATTTGTAAATACTAAAGTGTTCGTGTTTATCTGATTTTAAAACAGTTCATTCTCTGCTTCGCCATATAAAAGTATTCTTACTTTTATTGTTATACGAAACACCTGTTTTCATTGTGCTGTTCATATTCGTTACTTTGCTTCTTCTTGATAAATTACTGATAACAGAACGATGATAAGCGAAATGGAGCAGGTACTCTTTAAAATCGAAGGGAAACAATACGACGAAGATTTTAATAGGTTGTATTGAGTCATAAGGAAATGCATATTCATCTCATTTTTTATTTCAATAAAATGTAATTGTTTATAAACTTTCACTTTTCACAATTTTTACAAATTATACAATTTATGTGATTTGGTAACTTCGCATGTGTATGCTCTTATTATTTGATCTATAGCCTTCTTTGAATTTAGTGTGATCCGTGCAGGTACATTTATTGTAATATCTAAATTGAAGGAATGAATTAAGTTGAGAAACTGCTCTTTCTCACAAGATTCGTTTCATAATTTAAAACACTAAATTTGTTTTGAGTTGCGACTGGATGTGGTATCTTTGAGCAGTCACGGGTGCACGGTTGAGGAGATTCGCAGTGTAGCCGACTTGTACCCAACCGTCTGTGTGGAGAACGATCTATTCCAACTTTCGGATATGTTGATGTAAGTTACTGCTTATGTGTGTGAAGGTCTTCAGAAGGTCGGCTTTGAGGGTGTAGAAAGTAAAATGAGTAGAGTATTTCCGTTGAAATCTCGAAGTCGATTTTCCGCAGCATTATATAACCTTCCCTTTATTACATAACCTTCTCGTATATTACTCCCTGTATACGTACGTATACGGAAAAGTAAAAATAAACTTGTTTAATCGTATTTTCCATTGCCTGAAAAGGAGTGAAAACCTTCGTTAAGGTTTCACTACTTACGCTTTCTGCTTACTTTCAGTAGATTACACTATTCCCTGGGGGCCCTTATTTTTCAACTTTACATTTATCTCCCACATCACTATTTTGTTCCAATCAATAAAAAGAAACTTATCTGTTTAAATTTTTAAGTCTATGGTGAAGTCGGAGGTAGAGGCCGGTGAAAAGTTTAAAGCAAACGCTGGTTGGTTCACATCGAAGTTGACAGGGCATATGCAGTTAAGTTCTAAAGGTTTTACTACTTTTTATAGAAACAAATGCTCATGTGTCTGCAATGGGCGCTCTGGTGCGCTCTAGTAGTATAATTTATCAACAAACAATAGATTAGCACAAAAAGTTCAAAGACATGCTACCACAGATCTCCAACAATGCGCCCAACAGCTGTGTGCGCACGGATGCGACGACAACGGGCGAGCGGTATGCGCACAAAGTTAAGTTGGGATCAAATTGTTTAATCTAAAATACTGCCGAAAATTAGATTTGCACTGGTATGGCATAAGTTATTCTTAATATTCAAAGATACTGTAAATTTTAATAGACTGGCAGTAATAGTAACTTACGAAGACAAGGAGCAATTGCTTTGAGTCCCTGAAATCCCAAGCAGTAGAGAAATGGACATAACAACAAAGAGCAAACTCCCTTCGAGATACGATAGGAAGCAACACAGGTTGACTAATACAGTCAAAGTCGGTTATAGTGAACTTCTGGGGACTAACATTTTTGGTTCACTATATCCTGCGATGTCAAAAGTATTGTACTTCCTCCATAACAATTGATTTTATTGATATAGAGATTCAGCAAAATACATTATCAGCATGAACTAAAATTTTCAATATCTTCAATTTCAAAATTTTCAATATCTCAAATATTCAAATCAATATTTGTACTTAAAAAATCAATTATTTTTATCGTTTGCTTCGTACTTTTTCATTAGTAATTTCTTTCCAGAGTTCGTGATCCCTGCATACTTGATTATGAATTGGCCAGTGCCTAAGTATCGTAATATACCCTTCAATGCTTCTTTCATTGTTGGAAAACCGTCCTACTCTCCAAAGGCCCTTTTACTCGCCCAAAACATTCTGATGCTTTTGGTATCGGGATGAAGCAACCGGTAATGAAACTAATTGTTTGCGAGCGGAACGGCGGATATCGCCGGGCAGTGGCAGTCACCTACGTAGAACTCAACGTGCTTTGCCCGCGGAATCTCAAGTAACACTAATATTGAAATTGAGCGATCAATCGCGCGTCGACGCCGCCAATTGTAGCCCACGCAGGACACTCCCTTTGTTTCCGCTGTGAAACTGAGTGGTATAAGGTCATCGATAAGGTCCCCATTTTGTGTCTGCTACCTTCACCTCACGGAAGACGTCTTCGATTTTGACCTTTGGCCGACATTTTTTCAAGCCGCCTAGTATTGAAATTTTTGGCACTGAGGCGATATATTGTTTTCCAGAATGGAATTAATTTCCGTGACGTTATACGTACTATAGCTTTTGTTATAGTACTATTACTATAGCTACTAGACTACGTTCACCGTAGCCTAAGTTCAGGTTCACTATACCGGAATCTGCTAATACTTATTTGTAATGTAGGTGAAAGGGGACAAGGAGCACTTCTCTGCAATCTCTAGACGTTTGAGGGTTGTCTAGCAGTTATCTGATTGGGCTGAAAGTTTGTACAGAGACTTTTTTCTAGATTTAAAACTGAATAGAGATTCGGAGAGACAAAATTTTAACTTCCTGAAAATAATCCCTTAGCCTAGGGCCACTGTATATTCTCGCACTACAAGTGACAGAGACAGAAAGGTCTCTCCTTTAGCCTAATTTTGGCATGTATTCCGGTAGTAACCTATATCTATAATCCCACCAAGTCTAAGGAGGAGACTCAACTCCTATGGTGGGGTTATGTATGAAAAGCGTCGGCAGCCACTCAGACTCGCTTAGCTTCAGTGATATCGAGCTGACAATGGGGAAATATTTTAAGGCATTTTCGGCCAATGGCTACGAAGCTCATGTGCCATGTTCGCACCATCTAAATTACACATTCCTAAATTACCTACACACTGTTAAGTGTAGATGCGTTGGTCAAGTATGTGTATGCGCGACGGTATTGGATAAAAGGCGAGATAAGTTCTTTCTTTCACCGCGTGATGTTGCTGAAGTTATGCGAACCCTGAGTCCGTTGATTCAGAGTGTAGCGCCACCATTCCCACGATGTCTTCACACCGGTTAGTTCTGCCAGGCAGAATTCAGGAATTGAGGAGAAATAACAATTGGAGACATTGGAGAATTTTCGAAATATTAATATTGATTTTCTATAAATTGGTGGCTCTCAGCACAAACTATATTGGACAGTTCAAACTTTCCTGTCTACTGGAAAATAAATTTCGGAAACGGCGGTGCAAAGGAATGCGCTACTGTGTGTGACTGTAGTGAGTTCCATTCGCTGCCGACGATTTTCGAACATACCCCTACCATGCCTCCAACATCGGAGTTGGGTTTCCTTTACGGACTTCGTGATATAATATAGTATGTGGCCGGAAGGGGCGCGGATCGCGGAGGCGTGCGAAATCCGCGACGTGACGATGGAAGGCGCGCCACGTGCGCTTTATGGCGCGGTGCCTGGCCCTGCGCGGACGCTCGTAACTCGCCAACGAGCGCGAAGAGCGCCGGCCAGCCTCCGGGGGCTCGAAGGCGACCCCCCCCCGTCGCGCCAATGGCTCCCACAGCGTCCCGCTTCTGCGCCTGCCGACTGGCTCTCGTCTGTCCTTATGGGATCCACACCACCTGAAGCCTACATCACACGAGCGTTGCGTGCACGCGCGATAAGTAACGTGCGTCATAAATTAAAGACTCCCACGGACCGGTACGGAATATCCGCAGCGTACACGGAATGGCCGCGGTGGAAGTTTCAAGTCACGTGTTGCCTCATTAGCGCGTTAAGGCTTGCGCGGCTTGGGAGCGTCGCGACGGCGGATTGGAAGCGTTTTATTTCTTGCGGATTTTACATCGCAGTCGGACGCGTTTCGTCCGCTGCCGCTCTTTATCGGATGAGGAAAACTGTCACCAAATGCAGAATATAATTGACGCTCACGTGTGAACGGTCCGGCAGATTTCGTCGCCAGCGTCTAGCGGATACTTTCCACGTGCCGCACCCTGCTGCTGGATCTTCCGTGCTGGTCTGTGGGAGCCTTACAACTGTATCTTAAGCGGAAGGCAAAGCGCCGGGTGCCATTTCACATGATAGTGTTTTATAAAAGCGCGTCAGTGCAAGCGTTGTGGCAGGGGGGCGCGCCTTAATGCAAACGCGGTTCTCTCTCTCTCATCTCTCTCATTCTCTCTCTTCTCGTTCTCTCGCTCTCTCTCCTCTCTCTATCTATCTATGTCTATCTCTATTCTCACAGCGAATTTTTTGTCGTGTTTTTTTTATTAAATTGGGTAAAACTCAGTCCGTTCATGACAAGAATATGTAATAGTTTATTTACAATGGCTATCCATAAACGCTAGTAACGTTGGTATTAATTTTTGAAAGGCAAACATTGCACTTGTATTTAATTTATTTGCAACACTTTTCTCCCGAAATATTGCCGTTAATGTTAGTAGTCGCGCATTCCCATAAATATTTCAAAGCCCAAAGGGGTCTTGCAGGCAATATCGACCGTTTTTCTATCTCTAACCGGATCGTTTGCTTACTTAAACTTGCTTTATGTACTTATGTAACACAAGCATAAATACATGTGTAAAGAAAAGAACGCTTTCCTCTGTAAAGTCAAAATGTTGCAATTAAATATGGAAGTACATACTCATAAAAACTCTTTGCCTGTCCGGAAGCTGCCGCGACCTAGGCACAGATGCCAACGTTTCAGCCGCCATGCTGAGACGCTGCTCAGGGCGAAATCCAGGTCGTGGCATAAAGTGCCAGATTTTGGCCAGAAACCATATATTGGTAACCGGGTGCGTGTAAATAGTGTTTGGCAGATAGGTGAGTTATACACTAATTTCTGTTATATACTTCTTATAGTTTATGTTAAAGTCACATTTTGCCATTTAACTGATTTTAACCATGAAATGGCATATTAACATGTGTTATCGAGATGTTCAGAAGGTGCTCACAAAACACATGGATGCTGATTGGTGCCCACAAAACACATGGTGAATTGTGTTTTACGCAGTGAATTGTGTTTTGCGCAGTGAGTTGTGGTCTGCGAAGTGAATTGCGGTTATCGCAGTGAATCGTGGACAGTGCATCAGACTGTGCGATAGTGTAGAAGTGAACAATGTAAATAAATAATCAGAAGGGAACAGCGTAAATAAATAATCACAAGAAGTGAACAGTGTAAATAAATAATCAAGAGAACAGAGTCGTGTGTAAGGAAAATAACCAAGCGAAGAACACGAGGACTGTGTAACCTATCAGTAAATAAATCAAGTATTTTCGTGTAGCATTAAGAAACAAAATAAACGTCTTTGTTAAATATTACCTGCGTGTGTTTTAATGCACCACTGAGAAACGTTACAATAGGTTTGGTCAATGAACTTCTCTTCAAGTGAAGCAGACTAAAGCAATATATCTAATTGAGTTCAAATGTGCGAACGTTTCTCACGGGTTCATCTATTTCTTACTAACTCTGTCAAAAATATAGTATTCATGAGATTAAAACCCTTTAAACGGATTTAAACCTTCAAAGTCCTATTTATTTACGCTGCGTAGCCTCTTCCCTAAAAAGAACCATTTCCGCACCTAAATATTTTTCTGCCAACAGAAGTTACATGTACCATTCGTAAAAGTATCATCAGAGGATTTTTGATGTATGATTCTGGTAAGATCGCTAAAGTAGTACTGGAACAGAATGGGATGAATAAAAACCATACCTGCATCTGGTGCATCACTTCCTGTGTTCTTAGAGCATAATTTATGTTACGAGCTAGTTGCCTCTTTTCAGTCTCGCCTAGCTTTCCGGTGTTCCCTTGTTTCTTCAGCTGCCATCTATCAGCACCTAAGTCGTACCAATGCCTCCCGCTGGACCTTTTTCTGGTAAATTGGAGTTCAACCCTCAGCTCTTTCGCGCTCCCTAAACGTCACGCCAGGATAGCATGAAGCCTGTATCTGTCTTGTTCCGTTACGTAAATGTGCCTGGCAACCAGAGGCATCATCTTGGCACTTGCCCTTTTGTTCCGTGTGTAGGGATCCAGTTCCTCAATTACACTCTGACAGATTGCACATTCATCTTGCAGATAGATATCGGTCAGGCCAAAGTATTATAGAAGAAACCTCTTGAGACTGGGAGGGCCCCCTCTCCTGAAAGTTGTACTCGATTTTCGAACCCACAGTGTGTGTTCCCGTAATTATGCGCGAAACTTTATAGGGAATCATTTGAAGTATTTTTTTCGCAAAGGCCCTAAATTAAATAATGCACATGTAATACGAATATTTAGGACGTGGGAAATATTTCAAACTAAATACATATGTGTACCTAGTTTTTGAAAAATTGAAAGATGGTGAATGTCGTCTGATTTATCTCTTTCTCTCCTAAATTTTCAAGAGGAACTTTGAAGCCGTTTTCGAGAAAATATGCATCACGTATTTTTTAAATTTATTTTAGAAACCCACTTGTATTCTTTTTAGAACTGTACATGACATTAATTAGAAATCTGATTTTGAACGGATTTCATTCAGAAAAATCTCTATCATATAGTATCAATAATGTAGTTGTACAAAAGGCAGGACTAAAATATTTCAATGTTCGTGAAGTTTGAAAAATTGGAGGTATAATGAAAATCGCCCAGCTTACTTTCCTCAATTACATGAAAAATGTCAAAGAAAAATTAGGACCCACTTGCGGGGCATCAGAACGTAACAGCGGGTCTTAAAAGGAACATGCAAAATTTAAAATATTCGTTTCAAATTCGTAAAGTCTCGAGTCGTGTTATATCGATCTGGGAATATTCAGTTTGGGAAAATCGTTTGTATGTTTGAAGACGGACAGAGAAAAAGACTGTCTTCGAAACTTTTCTCCGTTGGAGGACACCAAAACGTGAATTTCCGTTAAAGTGTCGACGTCAATTTTACGTAACGTTACATAAATTTCACTATACTATGTTTGTGAATGTTTGTTCTCGGTAAGGTAAATGTCATGACGCTTCTATTTTCATATCCATAGATAGGCTTTCATCTTTGGAGTAATCCGACCTGAGACTGAAATCTTCAACTGTTCCAAACCCTTGTTTATTGTGTGTGCAAACTGTGGAGATGATTATACCCTGAACCGTGAACGAGTCTGAGAACCCGGTCTGCGATGATGATATTTCTGGTCTCCGATTTCGTAGCAGAGAACATTGATTTGTTGCCACAAGTTTGGTGATGAACACTTTGCTTTGTACGTCATAAATTATTTTGGTAGTATAATTTTATTGTTATTTTTGCAAATAATCCACAATTATTTGTAAATTAAATATAAACTTAATATTACCTGAATATGTAAGTAGTTCATCTTATGAAGTGTGCTTCAAATGACATTGTCAGTTTAACTAAATGTATTTATGATCATTCGTAAACTCTTCCGGGTCTACATCCTCTGATCATTTGCGAAAAACAAAATAACTCAGATATTAAAATTATAACGAGAACAAGTTGCTCTGTCAGGAATTAAAACGAATCACTCACAATTGTCATTAATTTGTATTTGAGAAAGTTCTACAATCCAACTGTAGCACCTGCAATACTGTCATATCATTAAACCCCGTCCGTTAAAAATGCCCCATCCACAATCAACAGAGACCAGAGTAGCTAATAAATGAAAACTTCAATGCAGTATTGCCATCGCCAAGTTATCAAGAACAAGTGATTCAATTTTGTAAAAATATTGATATTTTCATTGAATTGTGATTCCATTTAATTATTGTAATAGTTGCTCATGACCTTGTAGTTTATGCGACTTAGAATAAAAGTAATTTAAACAAATATATTCTTGGTTAATAGTTTTTTATGCTTATCAATGTTCGTTATTATATTTTCCCTTCTAATATGTGATTAGGAGGATTGCTAAGAATTTTTTTCTGGCAGCAAAATAATTTCGTTTTCCCATGTTTGTAAATCAATATGTAAGTAGTTAATTTACGGATGGCAATGATACCGAAGTCAGTTATTTACAAAATCCTGAATATAGTATTGATATCATTAGAGTAATAATAATATTATAAATAATAAATTCAACGTTATTTGAAGTATAGTTCGACTGCACATTGCAACAGATATTCTAGGGAAGTTATTTGGTCGTAATGGCGATCGTCGCAGTCGAGCATGTAGCTTCGGAAGTGTGGTCCACGGCAGAGACCTCAACTATACAAAGTATAACTTTATAACTACTGTGCTTAGATATCCAAGAATTATTTCTTTACATTATAGATCTTGTATAGAAGCATAAAAGAAAATTTAGTATTTGATTCATTCGTCCCATTAAATGTACGATGGGCTAAGACATTTTTCAGAGAGAATAAGAATAGTAGGACAATAATTGAGACGTTAGGGTATAAATAGTGGTAACTAATATTCACGTTTGGAAATGCAATGTGACTCCGCGGTTTTAGACGAAACGAGCTGCATGGGCCATAACCTACGAATGAATTATCACTGTTATTTGTTTGCTCGATTTGGAAATCATGTAAAACATACGAGGCGCATCCAGATTGTAAGCTTCCCTATGTCAACAAAGATAAAACACAATTGCATGGAAAAAACTTTATTGTGGCCAGTGCAGCGCATGTTGCACTATTTTTTCATCCGATCACAATCTCCACAATTGAGTCATTTGTATCACAATTGAGACAATTACACCTTGGGATCAACATTTGTATCCCTGTGTTGAGGAAGTCTGCCTCCTGAGATAGTTACCAGTGTTTGATAGCCACCTGCGACTCTGCGTAACTGCGATAGGCAGAATTCTAACCAGACCGGAATTTCTTGAGGAGAATGGAAAGATGGAAATTGCTGGGGCATTGGGACGGGGGGGGGGTCGAGTGAAACACCTTCCAGTGGTCTTGTTGCAGATCTCTTACGGACCGAGCGTCATCGTACAGGAAGGCATCACCTGCACTGAGCATTCCACATCACTTGTCGAATGTACATTCGCAAAGTCTACACAGTAACGTTCACACGGATTCAGTATTCCCGCAGTATGGGAAAAGTCTCAAATCTAGTAGTATTTTTTTAAAGCAAAAGTGCAGCATATGCCGAATCTGTTACAATAAAGTTCCATAAAATTGTTTTATTTTCGTTGACGACCTTGGGAAACTGCCTTTGTGAATGGACTTCTTAGATAAGCTACTGCATCTTCTTTATTAAGTCCAGAAATAACGATAAGGTTAAGATAAGGTTATTTACACCCGAATAGCATATTTACCCGCTTTTTTAACGAACACACTGGAGTTACAGCAAACTCGTGCATGTGCAATGTGGCTTCTGGCATCGCCCAAGCCACTATGCACATGCTCCTACTTGTTTAAAATTCGAAATCGTTTGTGAAAACGAAGCGTGTAAATCAGACCGAACGCCTCAATTACATTTTCTCGAATATGAACATCATTTTAAACTATAAATATAAACATTAGAACAAGCCTTGCTGATGCGATGCAGACACTGGGGCCGACAGTGGTGTTGACTGAATCGATGACGTTTGTCGCGAGAATCCCTTTCTCTTCCCGCTTACAAGAACTTATCTTTATAACATCAACTCCGACAGCCTGCTGCTTTTTTCTCGACCGTAAGCGAAAAGTAATGGGATGTATGTATATTAGATGAATAGTTCCTTTCGGGAAGATAGGAGAGAGTGGGAGAAGGGAGGTTGTAAAGTGTTGATGTGACGGTGGGCTATGGATGTTTATATTTGAAGGCGAGGGATCCAGTGTAGTTTGCAGTTAAAGGTAAGATCAGGTACATAATTTGTTTGGGACCAGCGAATGGGTTGGCTGTTAACTTGGACGGGAGACAGTGGGAAGTGCTAAGGCAATGGCTTGCGAGAGCATGCTCGGAGGGCAGCGCACGCCGCGCCGTGACGCGGGCGCGCGAATGAGCCGGTGCCAGGGGCGAATCGAGCTCGTCTCCTCCCTCCCACTGCCCCGCCCCTCGTCCTCCCCCTCGCTGGCGCTCCGCGTAGGCGCTGCTCCTCCGGGAGCCGAGGGGGGCGGCCTTCCGCGAACGCGCGTCGAGTTCGCCACCCGGCGCCGCGTCGTTCGGGGAAGCAATCGATGTGCGTGCATTATGAACCGCCCTCGCCTGCGAGCGCGGTGCGTCTTCTCACAGCGTCTTTGTGAGTGCGTTCCTTCCCTTCCGGTCCAGCAGCAAGAAATAATGTTAAGATAATATCAACACTTAATTTTATAATGCATACGTCTTTAGAAAAGTCTATTTCACTCTTCATTCTAGATACAAGAGCTTCTCCGCTTGAATAATCTATTCAAAACCAAGCGAAGAGAATTTTCGAAAATTACTTCTATATATTTCCCTGTGGCTCTTTCCAGCTTCAGGGGATGTTGATTTCGACTATCCACGCCGGGTGCCCGCCATGCCCCTCATGGGGACACATATTAACGTTTTACACTAGACACACTCTCGGATTTCGCAGGGCCTTCCGCGACAACACACATCCACGAAAGACCAGGAACAAACAACCATGCCAACGGCGAGACTTGGAGACTCTTCGCACCGAGGCGTCGAGTGGGCGTACGCATGTATACTCGTACATGTGTCATTTGATCTGATATTTAGGAAATCCCTAATGCACTGATGTTCGACAAAGACATGAAATCTTCTAGACTGCATCCGAATGTGACCCGCCGAACGTTGGTGCGAATGGGTTTGTCCTAAAGTCAGGGGGATATAGCAACTATATACAATTTTCTATTGTATGTCCCTGGGGAGAAAAAGTGGTCTTTTTCGACTTCCCTACATGCTCTTGAAGTTTGTTATTTATTCTTAGACATCTTATAAAGCCAATGTCTAAAGGAGGAAATAAAACCCTCCAAACGTTTCGATTCAGTATTTTAACATATTGCTTCCACTCTGGACTTACGCGACCAGCTTACATAAATTATAATTAAAATTTAAATTCTATACCTTATAATTTTAAGTTGTACGTTTTGGAAAATGTTATTTTTAAGTAAATAATTGTTCGCTTAAGAACTTGAATTTCCTCAGTTTCTGTGAACTAATTCAAACATTTTGGGGATTCGAAAATTTGTATACCTGCTAAATTATGTTTTTTAGTCTATGATTGTGTTTCCAGTAAATGAGAACCTAAGAGTGTGCGCTAGAGATAATAAAAGGTCTATTTGTTTATTAAACTCGTACTCTGGAAAACTTCTGGCCTATGTAACTCAATCAAAATGCATTTAGTGTTTTGGATTCAAGTTAGTAGTAACTTATAAACGCCGCTAGTGACGTTTTCGAGAGATTTTATACAAACGGATTTTATCATAACTTTTATTTTGTGTTTCGTACAGATTTTTGTAATATGTACTCAACGGTGACCAAGTCGTATGGGTGTTAATGTCGACTGTTCCTGAACTTCTAATCGATGGGAAATTACTAATAAAATAATCAAATATTATATATATATATATAATTACCTTGTGCATATCTGGGTACCTGGTTCATCCCGACTTTAATAAACTTGAATACATCATGTTATTGAACGTATAGAACATTGTATCACAAACCGTAAGTAATTAAGCCACATTATCTTTGATTTTCTATCATGTCGCCGGTCAACAATGAACTCAAATATCGTTGCAATATTGCCCAATGTAGCGTACGGTCGAAATATAAAGTTCATGCAATGAAAGTTCGTGCAAAATTATGGTACTCAATGTTTTCAATTTTTCTTTCTTATTACATTTAAATTGTATTTTTATATAGAAACCCTAATTGGGCTAATGTGAATTAAGGGTTTCGGATTGCTTGAAAGAAAATACATCAATACATCGAGAATACAAATTGAAAAATAGAGTAAAAAATAATTAATACTGGGACGCTCAATAGTAAATTCTAATGAGTCCCTTACTTGGCGAGTCACCTGTATACTATATTTCATTAATTTCAAGTAAAAATTTCGAGAAAAGTACTGGTTTTTCAAACAAATGTACATGACTGTTTTTAATGAGCTGATTTTTTGGAACCGATTTTGTTTCAAAGAACCATAACTACAGGGTATAACTACATTTTTTTAGACTAATGATTTTAGAAATTGCAGATATTTTTAGCTCAAATTACGCAAAAACGACTCTTTCTTTAAATTATTCATAGCCTATTTTAAAGAGTTCATTTTTTACAACTGAGTTTGTCTTAGGCAAAAATCTCTAAGTTTAATTTATAGTTTTGTAATATAAACGTTTTGCAGTTTTTGAAAACAACGTGGAGGTAGCCGAAAATGGCTCTAGCAGAATATTTTTTACCGTCCCTTAATACATACGAGGAGAAAGTTTAAGCATTTTTTTTAAAAAACGGACAGACACGGGCAGATGGACGGACGCACAATTTGCCGTCAATCGATTTTTCGGTATCAAGGACACATTAAACATGGATTTTGACTGCACAACGTGCTAGATGAAGTAATTTACTATATACAGGGACAAGTTTTATCCAATTTTTTCGTTATCGGGCACCGCCAATAAGAGTTTCTAAGTCTAAAATTCGCCGTTTTTCTTGCAGCATTTTAGTACTTTCTCTGTACAAGCAGTAGCGAGAAAGTAAAAAAAAGGATATATAGCCATATAATCCACGTACATTAGAAATGTTTTTAAAAGTGTATAGAAGCGAGTGCATCTTTGATAGCATCTATCTGCTTATTGAACACGTTCATTTTATCGCTGTCTAGTATCCCTCAACGGTGGTAATTAATTTTAATGTACCATTTACTACCCCAGGATCAGCCAACAATGCAAAGGGAACTATTGTTCAGATGATCGCCCTTTTAAGAGTGCGTTTTCTTGCAAGCATCCATGTCAAACAGTTAAAGTGTGTGTAAGGGGAGAAAATTGGACAAGGAAAGGGAAGGGAACATCGCGTGGGTCCGTGACCCGTTTGTTTCGATAGAGGTCGCGCATTCGCCTGGCGTTGATCGCAGAAACCATGGAAAACTGCCTATTGGAGCATCCGGCAGCTTGGATTCTCCAGACAGTGACCGCATTCGACTTAGCTATCTAACTAGTGAGGAAAATCCTGCTAACATCGGAACTCGAAGCTAGGAACGCACTGCAGTGACATCGGCTTATGCTCTGAGCCACGCAAAGCGGTCAATCACACTAGAAAATATGTAATCCAACAGACGTTTAAAGGATGAAAAATATTTTGTTAAGGATTTTGTTTCACATAAAATGTGTAATCAATAAGATTGTGTCTACGACGCAAAACATATCAGCTATTGGAGATTCCACAAATTCACAGCGTGTCGGGGCTTCATCACAGAATTCCAGCGGTCGTCCAATGTTTCAATTGGCTTTCGTTTTATTTAATTAATCGGTCTGCTCTAACGACTGGCGGTTAACATTGAGTCAGGAGAGCGAGCGCCGTATGAAATCAGCGCCATCGTTTCATCTGTGTGGCTTGTTTAGAGGATGATATGCACGTGGCCGCTCGGGTTGAGGAAGAGTAGGGTGAGAAGAGCGTATGCTGGGGAAATGGACCATTTCTCGCGTGTAGGAATTAACTGCGCGTGGACATGTTCCATGACCTCTGCCGCCGAGCAGGAAACATGCATTTACACAGTTCGCTGTTCTGATCGTAGCTTGTCCCACCACGAAGTGGGCAGTACAATTCCGAGCCTATGGCGCGAAGTGGATTTAATCGTCGGTGAAATGTGACGAACAGTAGAAAAGTGGAATTTTAGCGAGTCTGATTCGATCCCAACATAGTTAATACAAATTCAACAATATACACCAGCAGAATAGTCAAACAAACAATGCGTATTGTATGATTCTTTGAGAGTTTTAGAAATTATTTTATACACAATAATTAAACTGCATTATTTAATCAGTAAAACACGGAGCATTTGTATGAAATATTCATATGGTCAGCAATATTCAAAGATTTACGATTTGTCGTATTTGCAGTGTTTTATTTTTCTTTTACGTTTATTTAAAATCTTGGCCAACGAAAAAAAAAGCTAAAAATATTCATTCCGAATTTAAGACATACAATGGTGGACTTTCGTGATCAAAAACGCAATTTTCCTCATCATCAGTCGCTGTCCGAGCCTAGTATACAGTTCGCCGGTGAAGAACACTAACTCATTTCCTCCTCCATACCACGTTTTCGAAAAATTTGTCATTTTTAATCGAAACCCATAATAATTTCTGTGGATTCGTTTAATTGTTGGATATGCAATTGAATATTATTATCCTTTTTAAAAAGTTGGTAAAAATAATTGATAGAAAATTTGTAATATTTTTAATCGAATAGAATAAAATGATCGTAATAAAAATTAAATCTGCTATCAATATTTTGACTTGTTTTCAAATTATAAATTTCCAATTTTTTCGCTTCTTTTTCGATCTTAAAGCGTATTATTAATATATTAGCGGAACCCGTCAGACGCTGACCTGCTCTGCATCTCCCTCCCTCTTTCTCCGTCTCTCTCTTTCTCTCAGTCTCTCTCTCCGTCCCTCTCTCTCTCCGTCAATAAATCCGTCAGATGAATATTCATCCATTGTTGTACCGCACCGCTGCTGGCCTCTGGGCTATATTAGAAACGTGTATCATAGCGACTGGCGAAAATAATGATCGTGGTGCATCTACCTGCATATTATTTAAATTATTTATTTTCCGCATTTATTGTATTAATCTTTACCAAATTTTGCAACGACACTGCGTCAAATTCGGAAAAAGAGCCTGTAAATATTTAGTATCTGCTCATACACTCCTTTTTGTGGGGTCGATGACGATTACATGTCGTTGAATTCAGTTTTTAGTATGATGATGATGATATAAGCCCATTAAATCCCTGAAAGAGCAGCGTCGTCCTATCCAAAACAGGGGTGGTTCTGCTTCTCTCTTTACCTGTCCTTAAGACATTTAGTGTTATCACTTCAGTACTATCTAGTACCAGCCTGCCTGTACATTGTACTAAATAGTAATGTAATACTACCTACTCTCAGTTTTCAAATACATTCTAGTGTCACTTTTGTTGGCATTTCACTTAGTTTATACATTTACTCTTATTTTAGATTTTACACTTACATTTACTTTAGTATTTACACTTGCACTTATTCACATTTAGCACTTCCTTTCACTAATGCTTTGTGTTATTTGTTGCTCTTGAGCCTTCTTATTTCCCTGTTCTTGCTATTCTTGACCATGTGTTGGCATATATATATATTCTTAAAGACATCGGCCCATCTGTGTTTAGAACGTCCTCTCCTTTTGTTCCCCGTCTTAGGTCCCAGATTGTTAACACGTTTGCCCATTTGTCTTTTAATCTTGCCATGTGGCAAACCCATTTCCATTTTAGTTGTTGCGCCCCTGCTGCTAAATCCTTTATACTGCGCTCTTTACCAATTTCTTCATTCTTTACTTTATCTTTCGGTCCAGTGTGTAGTATGGGTAGTCTGATGTGTTTCTTTGGCATACTCTTAGAGATTTAATATTTTGCGTTAAACTACTTTTGTAGTCCAGATAATAACACCGGATGTACACAGCTCTCTAAGAGATGAAATTTTAATTTTCTGTTCAAAAATAAGTTTCGCCGGTCCGGTGGCCGTGATCGTTGAGGTAGTAGTGCCATAGCGATCTTGGAGCGAAGGATCGCGGGTTCGAGTCCCGCCTCGGGTATGGTTGTATTGTATTTGTCCTTTCACCTACAATCATCACATCATGTCATCTTCACAGGTACTATACCTTTAAATTGTGGTCACTAATGACCTAAATGTTGATGCGACCTTAAATAACAAAAAGAATTGATTTAAAAAACTTCGGTATAAATATAGATGTTATTTCACTGTGTAGTAAACTTAAAGGTACGAAACAAAACTAGTGAAATATCTGAAAAAACTTCCGAAGAATTGGAGACTCACGAGTCAACATTTATTTACTTCCGCGTTGTGTAAGATGCGATGAAAACCATCAATATTCTCAATGTATAAAGCCAAAAGGTTCTAAACATAGTGCGAAAATGTAAAAGGCAGCGTCACAGTTTTTTAAAGGCTCACTACATCACCCTTAATCATCTTCACCCACCAAAAAGTTATCAAAATTAATTATTTATTAATGTTACTATTTTTCTCTCTTCATGAGAAAATATGAAAGTGAAAATTAATGCAAGTGTTCAGAAATCACGATATAACATTTATTGCTTTAAAATGCTCCTTCCTGTGGTAATCCCAGTATTGTATGGTTGTGGGATGTTTGTAAAAATATACTTTTAAGATTCTCGAAAGACAAATACGCCGAAGAAAGCAAAACATTTATTTAAAAAAATTAGTTTTCTCAAATCGTGCGCCAGCTAAATGATTTAAAATGCATTCTATGAAATTGCATGTGCTTTAAAATAGTTTTAATTCACTTCGATCAGTTTACTCACTGTTTCGAAATATTTTCGAAATATAGAAGTAGCACGCACTTAAATATTTGCTTTAGAGGTCAGAAAGAGGAATAGATATATTTTTTCCAAAATCACACACAAACAGTAGCTGTTGTGTAGGTCACGTGTACACAATTTTATTAAGACTGAAGTAAAACTATATTTGTATGGACAAAACAATTTCTCTTTGACATAAGAGAAAACAGAAATTTCACAAAAGTAGCCTGTTATTCCGTACAAAAAACACAACTTTTCAGAGAATACCGCATCGAAATTGGTTCAGACGTGCTCAAGACTACCCGACAGTCAGGCAAAAATCGTAAAAACTATTGAACTTACTTTTACATCTAAATAGGCATATACTATTTTTAAAAGACAGTTATTTTTAAAAAGAGACAGGCCAATTTTATTTTCATAGAAAATATTAAATAAGTTCAACTAATGTCGAATTACTTTCCTTAGATTTTAATAGTTTTAGTGTGCATTTTGTGAACCGAAAATGGTACGTTTCCAAAAATGCTCAGGCAGCATTTTCATAAACGCGGTTGCAATTTTCATTTGTCAATATTTTTCCACTTATGTCAACCGCTTTTTCATTGCAATTTGATTAAAAGTTTAGACTTCGAAAAAGGAACGGAGATGTAAATATCATTACATTCACGTTAAACGTTTGCAATATTTCCACTAATGAATCTTTTTTACAGTTTTACATGTTCGGGAAAGTCTCTGGTAAACTACGAATAACTTAGAACGACATGTACTATATACTCTTCGTAAATACAGCCATGTAACCTCGATATCATTTTATAATTGTGTAAAACTACTGAAAATAATTTTAGGTCTACGAAAATAAAATTAAAACATTCTCGATGTTCTTGAGTATTGTCAGTACAACGATTGTGAGTGTTGGGCAGTCTTATTTTTCAACAGAAGCCGACTCTGATATGTTGAGTAACTATCGCGCTTCCTCTCTTTCCTTCGCTTTCATATCCTCTCTCGACAGAGGAGAGGAGAGAGAGTGGCGAGACGAGAGAAGTGAGCGAGAGCGAGAGAGAGGTGAGCGGAGCGAGGAGAGAGTGAGCGAGAGGAGAGAGAGTGAGGAGAGGAGTGGAGTGAGGAGGCGGAGAGCGTGAGCGAGAGGAGAGTGAGCGAGAGGAGAGAGAGAGTGAGCGAGAG
>BOPP01000084.1:2124178-2200208 GCA_017312745.1 Gryllus bimaculatus | reverse complement strand
AGACATGAGTATTCTAGAGACATTTTGGGGTGGATTGCAGTCACTGTTCCTGAAACGTTCGGCATGTTACGGACGGAGAAAATGTATGGTGTCCGACCCAAAATGTGATGCAGGTAGGAAGTATGGCAATGTAACGGATTCTAGGGAGTGATGGTATCACTAAGTGAGAACGTGGAGGTCTCGGTTTGCAACGGGACGCAGTGCGCGCTTGATGTGGGATGCGCGGAGTTGGAGTGGTGGTAGGCTTGTCAGAGTCGAATAAACGCTTAGGGGTTTACGTGCGGTGAGGAACGCCGGAGATGGGCCATGGAGGGTTCAAACCGCGAGGGGTGACGTGGCAACCGGCCGCTTTCGGCGCGCGCGAGGAGAGGCAGGGCGGCGGGTGCGCCGGCTGCGGGCGCCCACACAGTCGGTTGATAATCTCCGCATACCCGGCGCAATTTTTGCCGGCGCCCCGCACCCGCCGCGACTTTTTGCCCGCTGCATAAACAAGAGCCGTGGCGGCCGCCGGCAGCAAACTACCATCGGCGCCGAACGCAGTTGGCTCGCTTCGGCTTGGCGCCGCCGGAGACTGACTCAGAGAGTAGGCGCGTTGCTGGCCGCACTCGTTGCGCTCAAGCCACCGCCTTCAACTCTTTCTCACTATTTATCTCACTGTCAAGCAGATTTTTACAGGGGATTTCAAATACAGAGTTTATAACAAAATATTGGGAGCGGTTCGCAGTCCTGAGCTAGTGAGCTTTTATCCACGAGACGTATAACAAAAAAAGTTGTTAGTAATGTGAATTTCCCATTTATCGTTGACTTCAATATATATTTATAAATTTTATTTGAATTACTAAATTTCAGGGAGCGGAGGCAATGATCTTTGACTATTTGTTTGCAATTCGGCATTTGTTGCTTCACCTACGTAAAATAATTTATGCTCGGTGAGAGGAGAATTTGAGAACTTTTCGTTGAGAACTTTGAATCTGATTCGTTGTCCGATTAATTTCTTTCATGTAGGCTGTGCTTCAATACAAAAATCGATATGCATTCCCCCTGCTTGGTAAATTTTTGTACCGTTAATATGAAATTGTTTTAATCATAATTTAAGAACCACACATACGAATTCATACGAATTAATTAATGTAGGGTGTTGAAGAAATGCAGAGGTTGCCAAAAATGTGTGTAACATTAAAGGATACATTATTTAAAATTGTGACCGAAAACAAACAGTAATGTCAAGTAGATGTTGCGGAACATTGGTATATACTCACATACTAAGATAGCGCTGCTACGACAATGAACAAAATGAAGCCAAGCTGACGACGATGTACATAAAACGATCTTCAAGTTTGAATCAGAAAGTTGATAATTATTTCAGGAAATCGCACGAATAGACATTAGATTAGCTATTCTCGTGCGTCCAGACGCCGAGTAGCTCACGAACAGTGTATGACGTACAGCATAAATCAGTGTTTGTTGAGTAATGCAATATTTCCTATCGGCTGCTACGTCAGGGCACAATCTACTGCTTATAATTTGTTAATACTGAAACAATGAAATGATTCAACTTTAAGTTTCACAATAGTTGTAGAAAAAGTGAGCTTCAGAGAAACACAGGTTCAAAAAAATACAGCGTTGTCAACACAAAAGCAGTGAGCAAAAGAAGTTCATACAAAATGATCTCAGCATTGTGCATCATTGCTCCAAACCCCCATAAGGATACCAGATGAAAATTCAACACAAAGTTAGTGCTATGAGTCTACTAACCCACATCAATGATGCCCAAACCAGCCCCGGCACAAACTACAATAGCAACAGCCTAACATTCAAAAATAATCAGTATGCGTATGAATGGGCTAGCTCACCTCCACAATTTAGTGCCAAACAAGTCAACTACACGTACAATGCAAAATATGTTTCCTGAAACCTGTGATCCGCCAAAATCGTCAAAGACCTGTAGTGATGATCCAATTACCAAAACGGAAACCGCAAGAAATTCTCGAACTAAAATCTCAATATAACGTTAAAATTTCAAATCCATCGATACTCTTGGAAAACACAGAAGATTCGTAAACAGTGGCGCAACGAAGGAAAACATTAAAAATTCTGATATTCCCTTCATAATCCCAAACAATCAAATGTTAACTTCTTCAAGTTAAAAACGATATAAAAAATAATACGAAAGAAATCCATATCAAGACTGAACGCGTTTAAGTTAAACATTTGAAATATACAGACTTTCGCAAGTTTTAGAAGATTCTGACGAAAGTAATAATTACCACCTCTAGAGACCAACGTTAAAATATTTGCATGGTAACAACATATGTCTTAACATACGAGATTCAGAATTAAAAAGAAAACGAATAATTAAACTAAAACATCTATATGTTTAGATTCTTACAAAAACAACAACTTTGGAAACCGTGTTGTAGACTTCATGCATGTACATGAAAGAAATTTTACTACCTCAACGGATCTTATACATAAGTTAAAAATAGACGCTATGCACAAAAATTAACCGGCTCCATGTAAACAAATTGCCAAACTCAAGCTAACTGTAACCTTCCATCAGATGTGGCAAGATACCGACACCCTCCCCATCATTCAAACTGTAAAAACGTCAGGAAAGAAACTATCCAATTTCATAACAGTGAGGATTTTCGCACAGCAAATACAGAGGCTGTTCGGAATTCAAAAAAGTTAACTAGAAATTCCAAAAAAATGACAATTTGGCCATGAAACTTTTAACCATCCAACCCGCACGAGTACTTCACCACGCAGATCCCACCAAATTAGAGAGAATCACAATTTTCAACATATTTCATCTTCTGCAATTTCTCCATTACAAGAAACAAACGATATAACACTAGTGTGTCTTTAGAATGCACAGACTTCCGTATATAGTTTCTATTTCCTTTGGTCTGGGGCTCGCACTTGACTGCCAATACCCTTGTCATGTGATCAATCTCCACCCAAAGTACTTTCTTTTTTTACTTTTCTTAATTTGTCGGTTTTCTAATGTTGAACGGCAAATATTATTTTACGAATATAAGAAAATTGCCGTTTAACGTACTCTAGTATTCAAAATTTGAAGTCTTTTCCCAAAACATTTTTAACGGGTTTTTCGAAAAACTTCATTTGAAGTTATTTGAGGCACATTACTCTACCAATGAAACGAGTACAATTTCTGGAAATGTCAATATTATGCGGAAGGGATTTAAAAGAAATACATTTGTGTAATCAAAAAATAACCAAATTAACTTCACGACATATTAAAAGTGCATTAGCACAATCTTCGAAAAGTTTGAGATAATGTGGAGCCATTTTAGAAAATGGCGTTTGAGTTCTAAATGTAGATTTGAGCTAGTTTCAGAAAAAACTGTTGAGTTTTCGAGAATACATTCGTAAAATATAATAAGTGTAACAAATTTCCCCAAATATACATATTAAAGAATGACAAACAGACACGTAAATATTATTTTGTAATTTTCAAAACAAAATATTACAGCCAATATGCGGTTTGATGTCATCATCGTGAGCAACAATAGAAATAGTAACAAAGTTTACAGAAAAAATGTGGCGATTTTCAGAATATCTTGTTTTGTTATTTTTTAAAAGTTGCACATATGCAACAATATTGCCTCGAAACTACTAATAGATTTAAAAAAAATGTTACGTGACGTTAATGAACTATTGGAACAAGTTTACTTTAAGCAAAAATCTGTCTTCACTTGTAGTTCTAGGACTAGGCCGAACAATTGAGTTTTGCCAGTATCGAATTCATAGTAATAGACGAAAATTTATAGAATAAAGAAAGAAATTGGTCCGTTTAAGAAAATATTGAAAAGACAGAGCATCGTGTAAACGTACGCCTAAGTTTATAAGAAAGTTATCCAAAATTTCAAAGCTCGCCTCGGGCAAGATGTACAGAGTTTCTTCAATTTGGAAACTCCTAGTAGGTTTAGACCGCTATGGTGTTCACAGACGGATACTCTACCGGTAGGCGGTGTTTTGAAAAGAACCGTTTTTCGGCATCAGGGAGCCGAAAAGGGTATTCGTTGAATCTCGGAAGATAATTCCGTACACATATACAACTTTTCTTACATCTCGTATATTCCTATATATATATATATATATATATATATATATATATATATATATATATAATATATATATATACTACAGCACGGAATGTAACACGTAATCCGTCTATACAGTATACGGAAAGTAAAAAAACAATGAACAAAACGGAAAATCTAAAGATTTGAACAATTTGAGCTTTTTATTATCGTAACAGTCAAAAGACAACACGAAAAGGGGAAGTTAATACTTCGTGTAGTTGTTGGGAGCTCTTCATGCTATAAAAAAGCATAATATTATTTAGTATCAAAAACACTTCACATTCACGCATATACAAGACAATGAGAGAATGTTATATAAATTATTACCTTTGAATGAAATTCAGAGAATATAAACCAAAATAACATATATCTAAATCTCATTTTTGCGCTTGGCAGTGTGTGTGTGGTGTTAACGTTCGTTTTTTTGGGTGGGGGATATCCTGTACAGGTTAGAATTATGCCTTTTTGAACGTTGAAGTTTTACAATACAATTTCACGAAGTTCATGAAGAAATGTGCTGAATTGAATACGTTAGTTCATTTTTATATATTATTACTTATATTTTACAAGTATTAGGTAACTTTAGTTTTTTTCAAATGGAAAACTACACATATGGTTTTTTAAATACGAATTAACCATCAACAAATATCTGAGCCAATGTCCGCACGCCAGCTATTGACATCCTGACATTTCTATAACAACTGCTCGTATTGCAAAGGATTGATTATTTTTTATTAATAAAATTAGCATCGAACGTCAGCAGGACACAATTCCACAATTTTACCTACCAAGCGCAAACCCAGATATGTCATCATCTGACAACGAGACCACATCGTAGACCCACATATATTCACTGTCCACGCAGCGGTTTCGACAAACAATTTCATTATTAGGACTTTAAATCTGCTCTCAAAGGAGGTCTTTTTCAACTTACAGTCGACGAAGCCTAAAAGCCAAATGACAGGACACCCTTGTTCCTTCGCATCTCCTACAGATGTATTAAATCCATAAAGGAGCGAACCATCGGGCAATGTGGTCGAAAGTTTGCATAGGGCTGAGAGACCCCGGCCCTCGTTGCCGCGAATCCACAGAGAGCACGGGGGCAACGAGCGACCCCTAGAAGCAAGGTCGCGGCGCTGGCACGCTCCGCTCGCCTGCAACCAACTCATTCGGGGAAAAGACGCCACGCCACGAGTGCACTTCCTTACAGGAATAATTGTAAAACACATCTCGCCGTATTTAGCTCGTCTAGTGTATAATGCCGAAAGGAGAGATTGTAAAAGTAATATTAACGCTGAGAGAACACTATTTAAGAAAAACACTATTACACATGCTGTTTGAAATAAGCAAAATAAACAAGAGATTTCCTCCCTCAAAATTATATATGTGGATTACTGTGTTTTCATTAGGCGTTCTCAAACTAAAATAAGGCGTTAAGGAAGTAAAGACTACCATATTATCTCTACGAAATGAAACTAATTAAATAGGATAGATACCTTACACCAAAACTAACCTACTGTTTAGAATGAACAAAATTTAACTTTCAAAATACAACGAACAGAGACAAGTTTCTATGATATGAGCGCAGCACAAGCTCTCTAAGAAGTCATAATGAACGAATTCATTGAACCTACTTTGTTCTGTCATAGCCAAAACAGGCAGATTTTCTTTACTAATTTCTCATAAGCAGAAAACAAATAAGCCTTGAAGTGGCATAGGTCACATTTCACTCTTTTTCGAAATGAAGGTTTGACACTTTTTTCGGGGTCTCTTGCATCTACAATGTACAAATTAAGATACAGATTTTTAGCTTGAAAATGAAATTTGTTTTCCATAATTAGTTTTTCTTGAGATCGTGTAAGTGTTTTTGCGCACATTTTTAGATTTCCGTGGAATAATTATGAATATGTTCAAAATTTTAAAAAATATAAAAACAAGACTTTTTTAAAAACGGCTCCAAATAAATAATAACACTTCTGGGTAAATGTAATGTATAATATGGTATAAAAATCTCAATTTCTTTCTTGTTCAAAGTTAAACAACGTCATTTTTAACTTGTCACTCACGTTGTGATATTTTCATACCGATGATTGATTCACATTATTGCATATACGAGAATATTGTTTGCTTCAAATGATGTATACTAAGTTTCTAGAACTAAAATTTGTGTGAAATGAGCTAAGTTCTCGCATTTTCGAAGAACACACAAACACCATTTCTAAAAAACGGCCCCAATTTTTCTTTCACCTTTTTGGACGGATACTGCCTACCTACACTCACTTATAAATGACAATATACTTTTGCTCTATTCTTTGTTTTTTTCTAAATAATTACAAAATATGCTTTGCTGCATTGCTCCCTCTTTGGTTTTCCAAAACTAGCAAATGTATTTGTTTAAAAATATTTCATAAAATCACATTAACTCAAGTTTCTAGCTTATGTGTAATGATTGATTCGACGTGACATGCTTCAAATTGCTTCCCATTTAGAAGTGCTTGAAATTTCGGCATTACGAAAACGCTTAAAAGATATTCTTTTCAAACGTGGCTTAAAAGTATATATGTAATTACTGCACCGGTATACCCAAATTCTTTTAAATAAATTATCGTCGAAAGCCACTTAGCTGGATTTTGTGACACTAGCATTACAAAACATTTATCAAGTGAATTATAGTAATATACCAAAATTAATATTTCTTTAAGAATAATATCCTTCTTCGAAAGCATATTTCGAGCTATTTCAAACACCACCAGAGTCTTAATAGGAATAACAACCGCATCGATTACTGAAAGAAATCTCAGACACTTTCAAAAGCCACCACATTGCACCTCTTTAAGAGTTTTATTTTCGGGAAACAGTGAAAGTGTACTTTAGCGAACGAGTTTGAGCGCCCCCGTTGCAGCCCTTGAATGGCCATTGACGGAGAGATAGTCGTAGGAGTCGTAGTGGAAAGGAAATCCAGGCATCATTACACTAGAGCAAAGAGATACTAGCAGACAGGACAGACAGAGGAGAGGAGAAAGTGGCGAGACGAGAGAGATGGATGAGCGAGAGGAGGTGAGACGTGACGAGAGAGATGAGGAGTGGAGGAGAAGCGAGAGGATGAGTAGCGGAGAGCTGAGGAGAGAAGTGAGCGAGACAGAGAATGGCGAGAAGAAGGATTAGGCGAGAGCGAAAGAGATGAGCGAGAGAGAGTAGCAGAGCGAGAAGAAAGTTAGCGAGAGAGAAGAGAGAGCACAGGAGAGGACGAGAGAGAGAGTACGAGAGAGGAGTAGCGAGAAAGAAGTGAACGAGGAGAAGAGAGTGAGCGAGAGAGAGATGCAGCGAGAGAGAGAGCGAGAGAGAGCAGCGAGAGAGAGAGAGCGAGAGAAGAGCGAGAGAGAAAGCGAGAGAAGCGAAGAAGAGCGAGAGAGAGGAGCAGAGAGAGAGCCGAGAGATCTGTCTGTCTGTCTACGTATCTCTTTGTCTCTAGTGTAATGATGCACCTGGGATCCATTTCCACTTACGACTCACCCCTAGCGACTACTCTCTCCGCTCATGGCATTCAAGGGGCTGCAACGGTGGCGCCTCAAACTCGTTCGCTAAAGCTGACACTTTCGACGTTTCCTGAAATAAAAACTCGTTAACGACGGTGCAATGTGGTGTCTTGAAAGTGTCTGAAGATTTCATTTTCAGTATCGATTGCGGTTGTTATTCCTATTAGACCTGGTGGTGTTGAAATAGCTCGAAATATGCTTTCGAAGAAGGATAATTATTCTAAAGAACATTTAATTTTGTACTATTACATATAATTTCCACCTTGATAATGTTTTGTAATGCTAGTGTCACAAAATCCACTGAAGTGCTTTCGACGATAAATTTATTTAAAATGGAATTGGGTATAACCCGGTGGCAGCTAATTACATATATACTTTTAAGCCGCTTTGAAAAGAATATCTTTTAAGCGTTTCTGTAAATGCGAAATTTCAAGCACTTCTTAATGGGAAGCAATTTGAAGCACTGTCACTCTCGAATGCAATCATTTACACAATACGCTAGAAATGTGCATGTTAATGTGCATGTTATGAAATATTTTTAAACAAATACATTTGCTAGTTTTTGGAAAACAAAAGAGCGCAGCAATGCAGCAAAGCATATTTTTGTAATTTTTAGAAAAAACAAAAGAATAGAGCAAAAGTATGTTGTCATCTTATACAGTGAGTGTAGGTAGCAGTATCCGTCCAAAAAGGTGGAAGAAAAAATTTGGGGCCGTTTTTTAGAAAATGGTGTTTGTGTGTTTCTCAAAATGCGGAAACTTGAGCTCAATTTCACACAAAATTTTAGTTTTCTAGAAACTTTATTAAACATCATTTGAAGCACATATTCTCGTATATGCAATAATGTGAATCAATCATCGCGTATGAAAATATTCACAACGTGAGTGACAAGTTAAAAAATTACGTTGTTGTAACTTTGAAAACAAGAAAGAATTGAGGAATTTTTTATACCATATTATACATTACATTTACCCAGAAGTTTTTAATTAATATTTGGAGCCGTTTTTTAAAAAATCTTGTTTTTTATATTTTTTAAATTTTGAACATAGTTCAATCAATATTCCACGAAAAATACTAAAATGTGCAAAACACTTACACGATCTCAATGAAAGAACTAATTATGGAAAACAAATTTCATTTCAAGTAAAAATCTGTATCTTTAATTTTGTAATTGTAGAAAGACACCCGAAAATGTTCAAACTCTCAATTTTCGAAAAAAGAGTGAAAATGTGACCTATGCCATCTTCAAAGGCGTATTTTTGCTTTCTTCTTATGAGAAATTTAAAGAAAAAAATCTGCCTGTGTCTGGCTATGACAGAGAAAAAAGTAGGTTCATGAATTCGTTCAATTATGACTTCTTAGAAGCGTGTGCTGCGCTTCATTAAAATAAGAACTTGTCTCTGTTTTCGTTGTATTTTGAAAGTTAAATTTTGTTTCTACAAAGTGAGTTATTTTTGTGTAAGGTATCTATCTCTTTTAATTAGTTTCATTTCTGTAGAGATAAGTATGGTAGCTCTCTTACTTCCTTAACCTTCATTTTGATTTGAGAACGCCTAATGAAAACACGTAATCCACATTATAATTTTGAGAGGAAATCTCTTGTATTTTTGCTTATTTCAAACAGCATGTTTTAATAGTTGTTTTCTTAAATAGATGTTCTCTCAGCGTTAATTATTACTTTTACAGTCTTCTCCTTTCACGGCGATATACACTAGACGACCTAGAACTCGGCGAGTGATGTTGTTTACAAATGTATTTCCCTGTAAGAAAGTGCACTCGTGCGTGCGTCTGTCTTTTCCCCGAATGAGTTGTGTTGCGAGGCGAGCGGAGCGGGCCAGCGCCCGCGACCTTGGCTTCTCAGAGGTCGCCTCGTTCGCCCCCGTGCTCTCTGTGGATCTTGGCGCAGACGAGCGGCGCGGTCTCTCAAGGCTCTCATGCAAACTCTTCCCATCCACATTGCGCGATGGGCTTCGCCTCCTGTTTATGGATGTTAATACATCTGTGAAGGAGATGTACGAGAGGAACAAGGAGTGTCTGTGCATTTGGCTTTTAGGCTTCGTCCGACTGTAAGATTGAAAAGAACCCTCCTTTCAGAGCAGAATTTAAAGTCCTAATAATGAAAACTTGTTTGTCGAAACCAGCTTGCGTGGACATGATATATATCGTGGGTCTACGATGGTGGTCTCGTATGTCAAGATGATGACATATCGTGGTTTGCGCTTGGTAGTAAAATTGTGGAATTGTGTTCCTGCTGACGTTCGATGCTAATTTTATTATAATAAAATGAATCAATCCTTTGCAAGTACGAGCAAGTTGTTATAGGAATGTCAGGAATGTCATAGCTGGTGGTGCGGAAATTGCGTCAGATCATTTGTTGCTGGCTTCAATTCGTATTTATATAAAACATATGTGTAGTTCCATTTGAAAAACAAAACTAAAGTTACCTGAAATATCTTGTAAAATATAAGTAATAATATATAAATGAATACACGTATCAATTAGCCACATTTCTTCATGTACTTCGTGAAAATTGTATTGTAATAACTTCAACTGTTCAAAAGGCATAACTTCTAAACCGTACAGGATATCCCCCCCCAAAAAAACACACACACACACACACACGCACAAAGCGCAAAATATGAGATTAGAATAGATGTTTATTTGGTTTTATATTCTCTGAAATTTCATTCAAAGGTAAATAATGTTATATTTAACATTCATCTCATTGTCTTGTATATGCGTGTGAATGTGAGTGTTTTCGATACTAAATTAACTATTATACTTTTTATAGCAGTGAAGAGGTCTCCATACAACTACACGAAGTATGTAACTTTTCCCCCTTTTCGTGTGGCTTTTGACCTGTTACGATAATAAAAGCTTCAAATATGTTCAAATCTTAGTTTCGTTTTGTTCATTGTTTTTACTTTCCCGTATACGTGTATATACGGGATATACGTGTACATTCCGTATATATATATATATATATATATATATATATATATATATATATATATATATATATATATATATAGGAATATACGGAATGTAAGAAAAGTTGTATCATGGTGCGGAATATCTATTTCGAGATTTCAACGGAAATACCCTTTTCGGGCTCCCCTGATGCCGAAAAACGGTTCTTTTCAAAACGACCGCCTACCGGTCAGAGTATCCGTCTGTGAACACCACTAGCGTCTAAACCATACGTAGGAGTTTTTCCAAATTGAAGAAACCTTTGTACATCTGCCCCGAGGCGAAGCTTTGAAATTTTGATTAACTTTCTTTAAAACTTAGGGGTACTTTACACGATGCCTCTGATACTTTTTCAATATTTTCTTAAAAACGGGACCAATTTCTTTTCTTTATTTCATCAATTTTCTCTGATTACTATGAATTTTCGATAACTGCAAAACTTCGAATTTGTTCGCCTAGTTCCTAGAACTACAAAGTTGAAGACAGATTTTTGCTTAAAAGAAACTTGTTCTCCATAATTAGTTCTTCATTAACGTCACGTACATTTTTTTTTAAATTTTAGTAGTTTTCGAGCAATATTGTTTGCAATATGTGCAATTTTAAAAAATAACAAAAACAAGATATTCTCGAAAATTACTCCACATTTTTTCTGTAAACTTTTGTTACGTATAGTTCTATATGTGCTCTACGAGAGACACAAACGCCATATTGCTGTATTATTTTGTTTTTTGAAGAATTACAAAAAAAAATATTTTTACGTGTCTGTTTGTCATGTCTTTAATATGTATATTTGGGGAAATTTGTTCACATTATTATATTTACGAGATGTATTCTCGAAAACTCAACAGTTTTCTCTGAAAACTAGCTCCAAATCCTACATTTTCAGAAACGCTCAAACGCCATTTTCTAAAAATGGCTCCACATTTAATCTTCAAACTTTTCGAACGGATAGTGCTAATTGCACTTTTAATATGTCGTGAAGTTAATTTCGGTGTATTTTTTTGATTACACAAATGTATTTTTTAATATCCCTCACGCCATTAATATGCACATTTCCAGAAATTTGTGAACTCTGTTTCATTTGTGAGTTAATGTGCCTCAAATAACTTCAAATGAAGTTTTTCGAAAACTTAAAAATGTTCTGGGAAAAAGAGCTTCAAATTTTGAATTTACAGTACCGCTTAAACGTCATTTTCTTTAATATTCGTAAAATAATATTTCCGTTCTACAATTAGAAAACCGACAAATTAAGAAAATGTAAAAAAGAAAGTACTTTGGGTGGCGATTGATGGCAGCTGACAAGAGTATTTGGCAAGTCAGAGTAGCTAGGCCAGACCAAAGGAAATAGAAAACTAATACGGGAACGTCTGTGCCATTCTAAAGACACCACTAGTTTATATCGGTTTGTCTTCTTGGTAATCGAGGAAATTGAGAAGATGAATTATATTGTTTGAAATTGTGATTCTCTCTCATTTGTGGGATCTGCGTGGTGAAGGTACTCGTGCGGGTTGGATGGTTAAAATTTTCATGGCGAAATTGTCAGTTTTGGAATTTCTTAGTTAACTTTTTGAATTCCGAACAGCCTCTGTAATTTGCTGTGCGAAAATCCTCACTGTTAATGGAAATTGGAGTTTTTCCTTTCGACTTTTTACAGTTTGAATGATGGGGAGGGTGTCGGTATCTTGCACATCTGAGTGGAAGATTACAGTTAGCTTGAGTGTTGGCAATTGTTACATTGGAGCGGTAATTTTGTTTGCATACGCGTCTATGTTTTAACTTCACTGTATAAGAATCCGTTGAGGTAGATAAAATTTTTTGCTGTTTCATTGAATTGAAGGTCTACAACAATGGTTTCCAAAGTTTGGTTGTTTTCGTTAAAGAATCTACAAACAATAATGAATGGGTATTTCAGTTTAATTAGTTCGTTTTCTTTTTAAATTTCGGAATCTTCGTATGTTAGAGACATATGTTGTATTACCACTGCAAATATTTTAACTGTTGGGTCTCTGAAAGAGTGGAAATTAATATTTTCAGCTTCACAGAATCTTCTAAACTTGCGAAAGTCTGTAATATTTTCAAAATTGTTTTTAACTTTAACGCGTTCAGTCTTTGATATGGATTTATCTTTCGTATTATTTTTTATATCGTTTATTAACTTGAGAAAGTTGAACATTTGATTGTTGGGATTATGAAGGTGAATATCAGGAATTTTAATGTTTTCTTCGTTGCCCACTGGTTTCACTGAATCTTCTGGTGTTTTCCCAAGAGTATCGAATGGATTTGAAATTTTAACGTTATATTGAGATTTTAGTTCGAGAATTTCTGCGGTTTTCCGTTTTTTGGTAACATTTGGATCATCACTGACAGGTCTTTGGAGCGATTTTGCGGATCACGTATTGGCAAGGAACACATATATTTTGCATTGTACGTGGTAGTTGAACTTGTTTGCACTAATTGTGGAGGTGAGCTAGCCAGTTCACTACACATACCTGATTGTAGATTTTTGAATGGTAGTGGCTGTTGCTATTGTAGTTGTGCGGGGGCTGGTTTAGGGGTCACATTTGATTGGGTACTGTAGCACTCATAGCACTTACTTGCTGTTGAATTTTCATTGGTATGCCTTATGGGGGTTTTGGTAGCACATGGTGATGCACAAATGCTGAGATCATTTGTATGAACTTCTTTTGCTCACTTGCTTGTTGTGTTGACAACTGCTGTATTTTTTGGAACTGTGTTTCTTGAAGCTCACTTTGTTCTACACTATTGTGATAACTTAAAGTTGAATCCATTTCATCTGTGTTTCAGTAGTTCACAAAGTTAATAGCAGTAGCATTGTGCCCCGTGACGTAGCAGCCGATAGGAAATATTGCATTACTCACTAAACACTGATTATAGCTGTACGTCATACACTGTTCGTGGCTCACTCGGCGGTCTGGACTGCTCGAGAACTAGCTAATCAATGTCTATTCGTGCGATTTCCTGAAATAATATCAACTATTCTGATAGTCAAACTGAGAGATCGTTTATTGTTGACATGTCGCTCAGCTTGGCTTCATTTTGTTCATTGTCGTAGCAGCGCTATCTTAAGTATGTGAGTACCATATGTTTGCAGAACATCTTACTTTACATTACTGTTGTTTTCCGGTCACAATTTTAAATAAATGTATCCTGTTAAGGTGTACACACAATTTTTGGCAACCTCTGCATTTCTATCAACACCACTACATTAAATAAATTCGTATGAATTTGTATGTGTGTTTCTAAATTATGATTAAAACAATTTTCATATTAACGGTTACAAAAATCTTACCAAGCAGGGGGAATCACATCGATTTTTGTAATTGAACAGCACAGCCTACCATGAAAGTACAATTAATCGACAACGAATTCAGAATTCAAAGTTGCTCTAACGAAAAGTTCCTCAATTTCTCCTCCTCACCGAGCATAAATTAATTTTACGTAGGTGAAGCAAACCAAAATTGCCGAATTGCCAAAACAAGATAGTCAAAGATATGCTCCGCCTCCCTGAACATTTAGTAAATTCAGAAATAAAATTTATAAATAATATTGAAGTCAACGATAAATGGGTAAAATTCACAATTACATAACTTTTTTGTTATTAACGTCTCGTGGATAAAGCTCACTAGCCTCAGGACTGCGGAACCGTCCCAATATTTTGTTATAAAACTCTGTATTTGAAATCCCCTGTAAAACATTTCTGTTGAGCAGGAGGAATAAATAGTGAGAAAGAAGTTGAAAAGGCGGTGGCGCTTGAGCGCAACGAGGTGCGGCGTGCAGCAACGCGCCCTACTCTCCTGTAGGTCAGGTCCTCCGGCGGCGCGCAAGGCCGAAGGGCGAGGGCCAACTGCGTTCGCGCGCGATGGTCGTTTGGCTGGCCGGCCGGCCGGCCCACCGGCTCTTGTTTATGGCAGCGCGGGGCAAAAGTCGGGCGGCGGGTCGCGCCGGCAAACAAATTGCGGCGTATGCGGAGATTATCAACGCGACATTGTGTGGCGCGCCGCAGCGCCCGCACCCGGCCGCCCTGCCCTCTCCTCGCGCGCGCCGAAAGCGGCCGGTTCCACGTCACCCCTCCCGCTTTGAACCCTCCCATGGCCATCTCCGCGTTCCTCGCCGCACGTACCCCTAAGCGTTTATTCGACGCCTGACAGCTCACCACCCACTCCCACTCCGGCATCCGCCCGATCCAAGCGCCCACTGCCGTCACCCGTTGCAAACCGAGACCCTCCACGTTCTCACTACGTGATACCCAGTCACTCCTAGAATCCGTTACCATTGCCCATACTCCACGTACCCTGCATCACTTGTTCGGTCGTGAAAACCATACATTTTCTTCCCGTTACATGCCCGAAACAAGTTTCAGGAACCAGTGACTTGCCAATCCACCCCCAAAATGTCTCCCTCAGAATACTCATGTCCCCTGTTTCCCGTTCCTCCTCATCAAAGACTGGGTCACGTAGAGCAATATCAGCTCCCCTATTTTATTTCCGTATCCATCATCCATATCCGCTTTCACTTCGAACTGTCAGTTCCTACGAACCACCCTCAGCCACCTATTCCACCTTCTCATTCTCCACTATTACCGATCCAACACCACTCCGCACAGCCCAACTTTCCAGCATTCGCCCGTAGCATCCCCTCTCCACCACGACCAGCAGTCCCTCTGTCCCCAATTCCCGCGCCGAGCACATGTCCCCTGCCCCTTCCGTCGCCGCCCCCGCCGCCGCCGCCCTCGGCCTCCGCGGCTGGGGAGCTCCCGGAGCGCTCTGTGCTTTACGACACGGGCGGTGCAGCGCGCTTTAATCGGCGCTGGTGCATTGGATGAGAGCGGCTATCGAAAACCCCGTGTAAAAGCAGAACGACGCCCGGTCCTTTCCTAATTTATTAGACCGTGAAATTAGTCACAAATGCTTTATCTATCTACATAATGGCTTAATGTTTGTCGAATTTAAAGTACTCTGCTGCCTGTCGGCATAAAACGTGTTCTATCTTGATTTTGCCGACGGTCACAAAGGGTTCATTTAAATGTGTTCGCCGAAACGTATGAACGTGTCCCCAAAACAAAGAGCGTTACCATTTAAAAGGAAATGAATGCGCTTACACGAACAGTAATCAATTTTCACGTAATGGATTTATCGCAGGTCTTCATGGCAGGCGCGCAGAAGATGAGCAGTGCGACCTTCACGACCGGGATGACCTTTAAACATTCAAGATGCAAAGCACGTTCGTAGAAGTCCTAGTGACCTATCCCGTAAACAAGCCTCGATGCACGCGAGACGCTTGGGGAGTGTCCTCACGTAGTCTTGACAACGTGCGCACACGTCTCGTGAGAAGAGTCGATTCGGCGGTAGTGAATCGGTTACGTAGGTACGTACGATAAGACACGACAAAATCCGAGCGAAACAGCTGTCACGCTAGCCCCGTAAGGCATGTAAAGCGAGTGCGCTTTTCTCGTAATGAGAAATTAAATCGTGAGTCCAATGTTGAAATATAAATGTCGTCGTTAATGTCAAAAGAGACAGATGGTATTCAAATGGTAGTTTTGTTAAATTTCTTCAAATTGCCTCTTTACTTAGAGACGCACTTTTCAGATAGTACCAGAACCAAATGACAACTGATGCTTTACTTTCTGTAAAATAATTATGAAAGAATGCTAAATGTTTTGATGCGGGGGAGGGACACCCGAAAGGGGAACTAAAAGGACACCAGCATGCGTCCGTCGGCCGCTCACCTCGCAGAGGCCTCGAGGTCTTGAGGCGTGGGCGGGCGTGTTGGCGAGGGGCGGGCTCGGCGGCAGGGCTTTGCCTGCGGTCAACCCGGCCGCCGCCAGCGGCCCGCCGCCGTCGCCCACCGGGCCGGCGCCCAGCAGGGGCGGAGGCGGCTCTGGCGGCGGCGGCGCTTGTCCGCGGGAAGAGCGGCGGCGAGTGCTGCAGCAGCATTGACGGTCTGGGCGGTCCCGCGCTGGCCGTGGCGCGTCTGGGCGGGGCGTCCTCCTCTTCGTCTCCTCGGTCGTCGGGCGTCTCGCCCGGCGCGAGGGCGGCCCGCGCGGCGGGCGCTTTCGCAGGCGCCGCGCGTGGCGCGGCGCCCCGGGCCCAGCCGCGCCCACGCGCCCCAGCAGGCGGCGCAGGGCGGGGCCAGCGCCAGACCCAAGGCAGCCCGGCCGCGCCGCCGCCGCACCACGCAGCTACGCCTCCGCGGGCGCCGCGCGCCTCCAACGCCGCGCGCCCGCGCGCGGGCGTCCCGCGCTGCGCCGCCACCACCCGCCCCGGCGCCGCGCGGCATGCGCATGGGCCGCCGGCGGCGGGGCGGGCGTCGCTGCGCGGCTACCGACATCCACACCTCGAGGGCCGCCGGCCTAAGAGACGCTGCGGGGCTCTCCGGGGGCCGGCGCATCGGCCCGAGGGCACGCAGCCGGCGGCCGCGCGCCGCTCACTCGTCCGCGCGAGCGGGGAACGGGAGCGTGGACGCGGGCGGGCGCAAAGCGGCGGAGAGCGGCGTCTTGCGGTAAGGGAGGGATGAGCGTCGCTCAGGGGTGCGGGGAGCGTGTGGCGAGCAGCGGCGAGCGCGAGGAGAGCGCGGGGCGTCTGGCTGGCGAGCGGTGGCCAGGCGCTGGAGGGATGCGAGCGAGCGCCGGCTCTCCGGGTCGGAGCGGTGAACCGCGAGGGCAGTCGGGATGATGACCCTCGGGCGGCGGCTTGTTTGGTTGCGGCGACGACGCGGTTGAGCCTCTCTAATTTATACGCCGGAATGACCATTGCGGCAAGGTCACTGAAAGAATGACGAACAGTGGGGTCTTTCATGACATCGGGACTTGTGTTCTTAATTAACTGCGTGGATTCTTGGAACAAAATGCTCTCACAACTGACAAAAGCCTCTTCAAATCGTCCAAAAATGAACGATTATGTAATTGATCTTTCATTCGTTTTTAAAATTATTTACTCCTTCAGTGATGATAAACGGTTTGCGAGTTTAATTGCACGCGGCATTCCGTAACAGCTGCCTGAGGAAAACTGCATTAAGAGGTGCATAGCCTTGAACTAACCCCACCATTAAAAAAACACCGAGAAGGGGTTTTGATATTGGCGCGCGCAACCGTGCCCGTTCCACAGCCGAACCGCTCCCACCGAACAGTGACCATTTGCGGCTCAGATGTTCAGGACGAATGAAGTTGCGCGGCCGGCGGTGGCGGCAGCGGGCTACGTCACGGCGGGGGGTTGCCTACGGGCGACGGGCCGGCGGCCGGGGGCGGCCGCTGTATCGACGCGGCGCCGCAGCCGCGAGTCGGTCGATACAGCAGGTTCAGCGCCTCGGCCGGCGGCATCGGCGGTGCGACGGCGGCGGCCGCGCTTGGTGAACCGTGTCCTCGTGCGCGGATAGGAAATGATGGCAAGGCCGCGCGCGGGCGGCGCAGTTGGGTGTGCGTGTCGCCGCCGCGGCAGCGTCGCTGGGGGGCCTGCACCGTCACCGCCACTGGCACGGCTCTCATCCCCGAGCCCCGCCCCGCCCGCGCGCCTCGCCGCCGCAGCCTTGGTAGAGCGCGAAGCGGGTGCTTACCGGAGGGCGAGCGGCCGGCCGCTGCTGGAAAGAGCTAGCGCCGGTGACAGAAGCGGGCGCGAACTGGCAGGGCGAGGGCGAGAACGGCGGGGAACGGAGCACTCGCTGCTGGTCGTGGCGGCTCGTGGGCCACTCTTGCAGCATGCTTGCGCGCGGCGAGACAGTGCGGGGCGGCGTCGGTGGGCCGGCTGCACTGGGCGGCGCGGCCGGCCCGCGCCGGGCCGTTCACAGCGCACGCGCCGCCCGCCCCCGCATCGCGCACGCGCGCGTCGCCCGCACCGCCTCCGCCGGTCATTGCTCCTCTACCTTCAACTCCCCACCAGCAACGGGGTGAAGCGCGCGCCGCGCGGAACGGCCAGACTGCCGGTTTCCCATAGAATTTAAGAGATCCGTCGGCCGGAAATCTATTTGTGATGCGCTGTGGAAATTGTCAGCAACTACGTCGGTAGCAGCGCGCCGCTTTAGGGCCCCCAAGGGCGTAGTGCGGTAGCGACGGCGGCAACGTCTAATTTAATGGCCGCCTCGGCGCGCCCTCGCGAGCGGGCCGGCGTGCCCGCGCGCCCGCGCCGCCGTCGCCGCCGCCGTCGCCGCTTCCCGCCTGCCCCACCGCCATTCCCGGTCCCCCTTGACGCGAACTGCCCTGTCCCACCGTCGTTTGTGTCAGCTCCGAATCGGGTTAACATTCGGTCCGTTGTGCGTGCCGGCAATGGGGAGGGGGTATTGTAGCATCGTATTACGGGGTTGACGTGTAAATTGGAGAAAATCAGTTTAATTTTGACATAATAATGCTTGGTAACGCTTAATGTATTCCGTTTTTTCCATTTTTTTTTTCTTTTCCAATTCAGCCTTGGCGTCTCTCACTTCAATGTCCAATCTTTTTTTATCTGCTTTCTTTCTCCTCCAACGTTTCTCACTCATTATTTTCTTGCCTACATTCTCTATCCAGATTATTGATGTCTTCAGAAAAATAATGCCACGTACGCTTAGAAACTTCCTAAATGCAATGTTTACATTTTTGTAAAAGAATTCTGGCATTTAATGACAATGTTATGTCTTTAATATTAATCTCTCTAATTGTATTCATTCAGACAGTGAGATGCATTCACCATTCACAGGCAGAGTGGATTTTTATGTATGATTAGAAACACGAAACTAGTAAAGAAATTTGCAGCCTAGCAATTTGTAGTTAATTAATGAAGTAGGTATGCATCTTATTTGATAATCGTATTAAAATTATTATTTTGCAATGTACTTACAAAATTTGGTGGTGTAATATGCAGAAGTTCCTTTTCCTATCCTGAGAAAAAAAATGCCTACTATGTGGCAGTGAACGACAATCACTACACTGACACAAGCATCGACGTTAACACTATGAAAGTGAGAGAAGAGAAGCCTTATGGAAATTGGGTTCCTCCGTTACATATTAAACCATTCCCGTTTCTTTCAAAGCTATATCCCAATTGCTTATTAATCCCCCTTCCATTATCTAAACCCAATTATCGTGTATCATGAGACACAATAAAAATATATTGAATTATATTCTTAGTGATCATGCTTATTGTTGCCTGCGTGTCTTTGTAAATATATGGAGGTGCTCGCACTTTTACTAGCAGAGCATATTGACAATTAAACATTACGAATTCAAAACATGACTATATTGGTTTGAATTTTAATTTCAGAACATCGTGTACGTACATCTCCGTATCTTACTCATTAATTTTTTTTCATCAGTACGTATGTTACGTTTTCTTACGTACGTTTTTTTTCGTAAACGTCTAGAAAGAAACATTAATTTACATTTCAGTTCCTTTCCCCGTCGTTTGGTCCTTAAAATACTTTTTGAAATGTCAGTAGCACGTCGACCTATTTGCCGGTTTGAAACATTTCCACTTCTTTCGCGGCTGCAGCGCCTTCCCGCTGCCACGCTTTGCTGGGCGTTTTCCGCGAACACTAAATTTCCGGCGGTGCGTCCGGCCCTCTCGCCGCCATCCCTCCTGCCGTCGAGCGCTGCTCGCCTCTGCCCATTACCGCGCTGGCGCCCTCCGTCCTCACGCAGCACCTCGCCGCCAGAAGTACTGTCTTAACGCGGATGAGGGCGAGCTCTACGCGTAAGCAGGCCGCTCAGGGAGAAGGAGGCGGCGGTGGTGACAGCGGCTAACGAAGCCGCCTCTTCCTGCGCGTTTCCCGCGACTCTTTTCTTCTCGCCAATCTAACATATGCCATTACCTCGAAGTTCTCGTCTTATCCGTCCTCCTCCTGCACGTCTTCACCGCCAAAGTCTCCGTCTCTCCGTTGTGTGCCGCTTGCTGTTTCCTCGCATCCACCTCCGCTCCGCCGCTGTCGCCGGCGGCGCCGCACCCGCTAATTATTAACGAACTGCGAAAGGACGCGGGAGGGCCTGCCGGGCGGCGCCTAATGGAACAGATAAGCCCCTTGATGTTGACGAGATCTGCTGGAGTCACAATGCTCCGAAGACCTAATTATTTCCCCATTACTCTAATTGTGTGCGCCGGAGACCTGGGGGCCCTTGTGAGAATCGCGCAGGCGGCGGCGGCGGGGGGCTTCGCGTGCGCCGCAGGGCCGCGGGCGGCGCAGTTTCACGAAGCGTCCCCGCGCCCAATGCCTGCGGGGAAATTGGAAAATTCCCAGAAGTTGATTGTGTCGATTCTTGCTGCCTAACATCGCCGGGAAGGGTGACAGAAGATTGCGAAGAAAATGTGAGGAAAGATTCTGCGTAACGTTTCTAATTGTTGAGAGTTTTAATTAAATTGTAAATTGGCTTAAATATTTTACAGTATAATTACTTTTGCATTATGAGTCGATATTATTTCGTTTACGTTCCTTCGCAACGTATGTGATTCTGGGCTATACATATACTTGATTATGATGCATTACATAATTTTGTCATTCAATTTATTTTTCCCTTCCCCATTACGCCCTTCAAATCGCAGGATGGATTTGTCTATTTTATTGACTTTAAACTTGGTGATATGTAGAAAAGTAATTTTAAGCGAACTCCAAAAATCAATGTAATGAACCTGAAGCAGAAATGAATGCTAGCCTTTTTCAAACATATTGAAAAACGTTCATTTCAGCATTTTAAATTATGATTTTAGCTATACCCTTTAGGTGTACTACCTAGTGATATATAGGTATATATACCATTTTACTCTTGTAATGCATTTGTCACACAGTCGTTTCCAATAAGAGGCGATTATCGGAATGTTGTATGTTAAGGTTGGTCATGGATATTAGTAGGGAATATAGGTATGAATATGGGCAAAATTCGTTCGTTCGTAAAAGAATGAATTTGAAGTGTAGTACTCATTCAAAGAAATTGAAAGACGCGCCGCATGGCAAACTTCGTTAGTGTTAATGAAGCGAGAGGAAGAGAGAAAATATCGATGGTCACTCGAGAGGAATGTTAATGGACTTACAGTGTCACTGCCCTGTGCGCTTCATTACGGAGTTATTCGGGGGGCTCTGCTTGGCGGTGGTGGCGTTGGTGGGAGCAGCTGTTGGCACAGAAGCGCCGCGAAGGAACTTACGACGCCGCTTCCTCATCACTTTGCGCCAATTTGGAACATTAAGTGAAGGCGTCAACGCTCACTCGCCAAAATATACGTCATTGGTCTGATTCGAACGAATTTTGGTTGAATACGTGATTTGTTGATTGTTTGCCTTACCGCCACCTTGCGTTTTTATAGCTATGAAGAAATGTGTATTAATACGTTAAGTGCAAACTTATTTATTGCAACATTTTTTTATATTTTGCAATTTGTGTGAGCTATGACATAAAAAATCGTAATTTTCAAATCATTGTAATATGCAATATACTCGTACGCTATGCTCATGAAATCTACATTATGCGATACTGCATTAAAATTAGGAACGTTATTTTTATCACTACAGACAGTAATATTTTTATCTTTTATTTTACTTCCAGAAATATAGCGAGTAATACACCTTGGCCTCTGGAGAATAATCCGTGCAAAATATATGGGCAACATTGGGAAACAAGTTTCAAACAACAATGAAATTTTAAAAACCTCAATGGAAAAATGAAAGTATCAAATATGTGTTAATTCAATAATTTTAAGAAGAAATATGTTAGTGTGTATTTGACATTTTGGGGTCGATTGGTCTACGTTGCCGGCTAGCTAACGGTGTCCCCCGTGCCTGGGCCTAATTTAATTCCCACGTTTGGGGGATAAGAGAGGCATATGGCGAGCAGGACGTGTTCTTTTCACCGTGACTAGCAAACTCTGCCTGTCTGAGGTTTTCTTATCTATACAAATACAAAAACTGATATGCTTTTAGAGGAAAGCTACAACTCTGTTTTCCCCAGAATACTTATAGTGTGAATAAAATGGAAGAAATATTCTGCGCCTCTAAGTAATAGCCGGTGATGCTAACCCGCAACACATACGCGGAATGCGTGCTGCGTCAGTTACACCTTGCATTAAAATGCAAGGTGTGGCTTGTATAAGGTGGCTTGTATATTGGTGTGAAAGTTGTTTAATCAATTCGATCAAATCACCATTAAAGATACTCAAATTTGTATACAATGCTTCAAAATGCCTGCATTATAAACGATGTGTGTGTGTGTACATCTTTTTAATAATTTGCGTGAACAGCATTTTACAATACGCATCTATGATTTCAACTGAAAGAAAAGGAAACAAAAAGCAATTAAAATGATGTAAAGTCATGCCTGATGAAATTACAGGTACGTATTCACACCACAGTCTTCAGAGAAATAGTTAATGAATTAAGAAATTATTTAATAATTTCTTGAAGCTGTTCCTTCTTGTAACAATGTTTATAATAATGCCAACACTTCGCGGGTTGTTGGTCAAAAATGAATGATGAAAATATTTTGTTCTGCGAACTGAGTTTGATAAATTTACTTTTCGAAATTAGAAGTATTGAAAAACAACTGGAGGGTGGTGGCGCAATTGTGGCTTCGGATTCAGATTCAGCGCGTCGATATACATAGAGAAGCAAGAAATATACATGTGTCTTGTCAAGTCTTTGAGTCTGAAATTTTTTTAAAATTTGGTGTGCCTGTGTAATTAAAGTTAACTAATTGATAAAAATAGATACCCGGTAAGGGTAACTATATAGAGGGGATATAATTATAAAATATATCTCTGGATACTAATTAATGTATTTATTGTTTCCTATAAGTTATAAAAACCGTTATTGATATGCAAATTAATATGTGATCGCCAATAATAAATTTAAAAAAATCAATTAGGGCAAAGAACGGGAAGATTCGTAGTGGTCACATCAAATGCACCTCGAGTCTGCTTTAATTGTGAAAGTGGCGAGTATTGTGCACATCATGAAAGAATGCGAGAAAACGATAGGTTTAAATGAATAAAGACTATGAACTAATCAACCAAAGTGATAGCACTTCTTTTTCAAGAGAAAAAAGTTTTTTGTACCATTTGAAGCGCTGGAGCTTATTTTAGAAAACAATTTAATTCATCAGCAATACTTGTATATAAGAAAATTTACTTTACACAATAACTTAAGGGTATGTAAAACTATGTAGTTTCTACCCCGACGACAAGATTTGGAATTGTAAGTATCAGTTATCTGCATAAAGACCTTTACTACAAACAACCTAGTTGCCGAACTTCCTGTACAAAATAATTTGGAACACATAACGAAAGAATATTATAAGATGTCATTCTCAATATTTTAAATCTTATCAATATCAACCCGGGAATAATTTATAGTTATGGTTTTAAAGACTCTTTGGCCGAAGCAATAATTAAGTAGCCGAGTATAAGCAATAATTCGATACGTCTGGCAATGATTCTATTGCTTCGTTAGCAATCACTCTAATACTTTCCGTGTGCAGAGAAACTAAGTCATTTGAAAAGATAATATTACCTTTAGGTTATTTTGAAGAAGAGAAATGTAAAGCACGAAATAAAACATACAAATCCGATCGATAGCGTTGGGTAAGATAAAA
Source organism: Gryllus bimaculatus (assembly GCA_017312745.1). Classification (NCBI taxonomy): domain Eukaryota; kingdom Metazoa; phylum Arthropoda; class Insecta; order Orthoptera; family Gryllidae; genus Gryllus; species Gryllus bimaculatus. The sequence goes on along the minus strand of BOPP01000084.1, from coordinate 2,176,035 downwards.
CAGCAGGCAGAATAATTTGGAAAACATTTCCATTAGAGCAATCTACACTCCATATTAAGTCGTTTCTAGCATTTATTTAGAAAAAGGGATTATACCCCAAAACAAATTATATATTGCAATAAGAGCTATTCTAGCAAGGGAAACGCGGAAGTATCAAAGATGAAGTACGAATATGACGATGGGATAAAGAATGTTAAAATAATTTTCAAAGAGTATAATCCCAGTGAATAATATGGATGCAGTAGAATTATAGAGAGAATAATTAAGCTGGCATGTATTTCTTCACTATATTGGCTGAAAAAGTGTAAATAAATTTTAAATTGTGTGGTTTTTGTGAGTATTATGTGTGCTTTTGTTATTGTATTGAGTGTGTGCATTTACATTTAATAAATTCTTCATAATTCACATTTATTAATTTGGCCCCAAAAATAAGCCTGTGAAACCGTAGAAAAGGGTTAAAAAATCAAAATTTGCGAAAAACGAATTTGACTTTTTGATTTGATTTTCTTTGAAATTAAGTCGCATGGATCTAGCAAAATGTTTGTTAATGAACGCTTAGCAATATTATAATGTTTATCCATCCCGACTCCTTTTACTTTCCCGTAAACGTATGTATACACAGAGTAATATACGTAGTACAGGGAAAGTTATGTATTGCTGCGGAATATCAATTTCGAGATTTCGGCGGAAACATACGTTTTTGGTTCTCTTAATATTGAAAAAGTGTTGTTTTTTTTTTCAAAACGTCCGTCTGTCAGTCCGTGTGATGTCTGTGGACACTACTTGCGCGTAAACTATGCGTAGGATTTTTTTCCAAATTGAAGAAACCCGTGTCAATTTGGCTCGAGTAAAATCGTTGAGATTTTGAAAAACATTCTTTAAAATTTGAAATTTTGAAAAAAGTTCAGAATTAACCGTGAAAATCGTAGCTATGTCACGTTTATAAGTGTATGTTCTAAGTGTCTATTCTTGCAAGAAATTTAAATAAAACATTTGAACCGTTTTCAAAATGCCCGTGGGGCTTCATTTATAGTACCCCCGATTGTTCATATTTTTTTCAAAATCGCAAAGATTCAACTCGAGCTAGATGGTCAGAGGTTTCTTCAATTTGGAAAAAATCCTACGTATGGTTTATGGGCTAGTAGTGTTCACAGACACCAGACCGACGAACAAACAAACGGACGTTTTGAATAAAACACTTTTTCGATATCTTGGGACACCAAATTGTGTATTTCCGTTGAAATCTTGAAATCGATTTTCCGCAGTATTACATTACTTTCCCTATACTACGTATATTACTCCGTATGTACGTACATATACGGAAAAATAAAAAAAAATGCTAGCTTTGAGGGAAAATCAGATTGGAATGCAACAATGGGATTCCGCATCGCGGGGCGCAAATTTCTGTGATTTACGTGTCATGAGAAGATGAGCGTGTAAAGACGAACGTACACGGAGATGCTACCTGGCGGTCCTGTTGACAGGCTGTTTGGCTACTCTAACGTTTAAATCAGTAATGTGGTCGCTAATGACCCAGAAGTTTATGCGACCTTAAATAAAAACAACACAAATAATATTTATGTAACTTCGTCAGCTGATATAAGTTATGTCCCGATGTCCATATTTATATTTTGTCAAATCGCATATCTTCGAAAGAGATAATAAATTATCAAATTATGTTTCGTTGATTTGACATATTAGCAACAATTAAATACACATTTGTGGATTAATTAATAATCCAGAAAAGTTCATTTTAAGAATCGGTAGACCCAAAGGCTTAACACAATACTCGAAAGTGTTTAGTTATTGTTCCCGCTCAACTACGTTGCAACCTTTTCCCTTTCATTGTAATGCTAAAGGTGAATGATGAATGAATTAGTGGAAGAATGAATGAACGAATAAGTGGAAGAAAAAAGAATGAATGAACAAGTGAGTGAAATAGAGAATCAATGAACGAACGAGTGAGTGAAAGAAAGAATAAATCAACAAATGATTGAAATAAAGAATAAATGAACAAAGGTTTGAAATAAAGAATAAATGAACGAATGAGTGTAAAAAGAGTGAATGAATAAATGAGTGAAATAAAGAGGGAATGGACAAATGAGTGAAAGAATGTATGAAGGAGAGATAGAAAGCATATAATGGTGAAATCATGTGATGTTTTTCTGAAGTTGTGCGTTGTTCACTAGACTTTCAGTGATTACTAATCTGGCCCTAAGCTTGAACAACATTAGAAACTGGCATCATACTATTGCTGTCGGTTACGCAATGCTGCGCTGTAAATATCATCTTTAAGGTGTCACCTCAGAACCAGCACGCGCAGGGTGATGGCAGTGGCCGTCTGCGCTTGCGACATTACTGGGAATTGCCTTGAGAAGGGCAAGTTCGGAGGCGTAAAATGGGGCGTGAGATTTGCCGGAAAGAACGGCCTTCGTCCGATAATTGCAAAATCGATAACGCCCTCTTGGCTGTTGACTGGCGTCGCAAAACTTCTAGAAGGTTTTTCTTTTCGTTCTCCAGCCTGTTGGCTATTTTCGTCATGTCACCTCCTAGCGCACAAAAGGAGCGGGGCTGTCAGAAATACTTGATTGTTACTTTCCCGTATACATAGGTATATACGAAGTAATATACGTAGCATAGGAAAAGTTATGTAATGCTGCGTAAAATCGATTTCGAGATTTCAACGGAAATATACATTTTGGGGTCCCCTGATACCGAAAGAGTGTTGTTGTTTTTTCAAAATGTCCGTCTGTTTGTACGTTCGTCCATCACTCAGTCTGTCCGTCGGTGCGTCTGTGTCTGGTGTATGTGAACAAGGCTAGCGTCCATACAGTGTGTTGGATTTTTTCCAAGTTGAAGAAACCCTTGTCTATTTGGCCTGAGTCGAAACTGGGATTTTGAAAATCATCCTTGGTTTTTTGGGGTACTGTACATGAGGTCGCTGAGACATTTTCAAAATTTTCTCAAAAATGGTTCCAAATTATTTCTTTAAATTTCTTCTAAACATGGAGTAAAAACACTTATAAAGGCGGCATATTGCCTGTCCGGATGGCCGACATCGTTAAGGCAGTAGTGCTGCAGCGATCTCGGACCGAAGGATCGCAGGTTCGAGTCCGGCCTCGAGCATGGTTGTACGTCGTTTCACCCCCTATCATCCAACCATGTAAATGCAATAGTGGTCGCTAATGTTCTATATGTTGATGCGTCCTGAAATAACAAATAAAGTGGCATAGTTCCGATTTTCGCGGTCAACTATGCATTTTCGAAAATTTCAAAAGTTCAATTTTTTTCAGGTTCTTTCTACAACTACAAGATTAAAGATAGAGATTTTTCTTTCAAATAAAATTCGTTGTTAGTAGTGAGTTCTTTCATTAACGTCATTTTCCTTTATTTTGGAAAATTTTAGTAGTTTTCGCGCAATATAAATTGCTGGAAATGTGCATATTATCAGCGTGCGAGATCTTTCAAATAAAACAACATATGTGTAATTTTTGAAAACAAAATACCCCGAAATGAACTTTATTCTACATTAAGGAGTTCAATAACACTATTCATTCAAAAAGTTTGAAGATACAATTTCGTGCCATTTATAAGAAAATGACAGTTGAGTTATTTTGAAAATGCAGAATTTTGAGCTAGTTTCCATAGAAAACTGTTGAGTTTTCGGTAAACAGTATTTGATAATATTTAAAGCACTTGAACTTATAAATTTAATAATGTGAACTAATCGCCGCTAAAGTAAATATAAATGACACGAGAGAAGTTAAAAAAATTGCGTTTTTGTCAATTTTGAAAAACAATAACAAAAGGATAGGGCAGCATGGCGTTTATGTCATATCACAGAGTACATTTAGCTCTATCCATACGAAAAGTTTAAATATAACATTTTAAAGCCGTCTTCGAGGAAACCTGGTTTCCGCTATTTTTTAAACCTGCTAATGTTACACACAATATTGCGCGAAATCTGCAAAAATGTTTCAAACAAGTTTAAATGGCATCAATAAAGAAATTGATAATAGAAAACATTTTATTTGAAGGGAAAATATCTTGAATTTTGTAGTTGTAGGAAGACGCCGCAAAATATCCAAAGTGTTGCACTTTTTGAAAATTTAGAGTTAACTGTGAAAATATGGATTATGCCATCTTTATAAGGGTATTCTATTCTATTCTTACAAGAAATGTAAGAAAAATTTTCGATCCGGTTTGAGAATATTTTGAAAATGCCCGATGTCATGTATAGTACCGGTTTCATGTAAAGTACCTCCTAACTTTGAAGTAAGTATTTCAAAATCGCGGCGCCTGGAGTGGAACCAGATCAAACGGGGAATATTCATTTTGGAAAAAATCGTACCTATGATTTTGGCGCTAGTGGTGTTCGCAGACGGACAGACATTCGGACGGACGGTTTGCCGTCAATTGTTTTTTGGTATCAAGGACCCACAAAACGGATTCTGGCTACACCACGCGTTAGCGGATTTTTTCTTAATGTAGCCACTGGATGAATCTCCTTTTTCTTATCAGGGCCCGGCAATGAATTTCTTTCTGCCAAAAATCTGTCTTTTTTTCGGCATTATTACCTAACATTCCCTATACTACGTATATTTCTCCGTATAGACGTATGTATGCTGGAAAGTAAAAAACAATTTGTGAAGGTCTAAGTACCGATTTTGTTTTATTGTTACACGAATCGATAAGTTTGTCATAATGAATTACACTTTGCAGAGAAACTTTTGAATCCTAATTAAGATTATACTCATATTAAAGTAAAACATTAGCTATATTTTTACCTTCTCGCTCTCACTAATGTTAGAAAAGAAAGTATTGTAATCGTGCGCCGGGAAACGACGAAATTTCGACACAAAGACTCGTATTGCCGGGCTCTGGTAAGGAAAAGTGGATAAATCCACTTGCTAAATTTAGAAACAAGAATTCTTTTAACACGTGTAGTTGACAGAATCAATGTTTCGTGGGTCCTTCAAACCGAAAAATCGAATGACGGCAGAACGTCTGTCAGTCTATCTGTCCGTCTGTACACAACGATAGCGCTTAAGCCGTTTAGCTGAGTTTCTCCAAAATTGGTATTCTCTAATTGTTGTAGCTGATGTCGCGACCCCTGGGATTTGAAACAGATATTTTAATTTTCGGGGCTACTTTACATAAAGACCCTGGGACATTTTCAAAATTTTGAAAATAATGTCTCCAAATTTTTGAGTTAATTTTGTTGTTGAATTGTACAAAGGACGTTTAAGAGAACGGTGCAGGTCTCATGTTCGTTGTATCCCCCCTTTTTTCGAAAATTGAAAGAAATAATTTTTAAAACTTCAAAATTGGAGATCTGGTCTAAGACAAAGTCTGTTATTAAAACCTATCTCTTTAAAAAAACTCATGTATATTTTTTTTGAAAAAAGAGTAGTTTTTGCGTTATTTCCGATTGAATTTTACAACAAAAAATTCTCGAAAACTGCTCTAATTTTTTTTAATTCTTTATGTATGTAATAAGGAACTGTATAGCACTAGTGTCATTTTCGGGTATTGTTCGTTGTTTTCGAAAATTTCAAAATATATGTTGTACTACAGCTCCACTACTTGGTCTGTGAAATTATTATTTGAATCTTTGTCAAATGCACTCTTTATTTTCAGATATTCTTACGAGATTTGTCTATTGAGAAATATTTTTAGTGATTCATTTGTTCAGTCTGTCAAGTAATACTTTTAGTACCTTGTGCTGCGCGATAGTCTTAAAATATGCTATTTCCGTAAAATACATTTGTCGAACACTTTCTTGTCTGATTACTTGTGAATTTTCCGTGAAAAGCTTTGGTTTTCTGCGTCTAGCTGAAATCTGTCAGCATTGTTTTTCTCTAATTGCGGCAAGTCATTGAAGACATCTTCTGAAGAAAATGTTCCTTGTTGATATTCCCTTACATTACCTAATTATTCCCCGCCAAAGGTAAAATACGCTTTGATAAACTAATTTTTGAGTACTACATATACTACTTTTCCTTCATTTTTTATATAGTTAAGAATGAACTCTTTTCTCCCGTATGTCTGCTAGTGAAGCGACGCTTGTGACTGTCCACTAAATAGCAAAAGAAGTGCAGCGATTGTCCCCATAGGTATCCACTGTTTACCTTGAGCACCAACTTTGCATATATCGAGTAATTCATTAGGTTTTGATTAGTAATTTTAGTTTTTGTGATGTTTCTTATTTGAAAAGTTAAATTTGTTTCACCGCAGGTGTCACAAATTATTTGGTGATTATCATTAGTACTAACATTGTTAAAATGTACAATATCTATACAAACATTGGCCAGGCAATGAAATAATCTTTAGGTTCAAAGACTTTGTGTGAAAAACAAAACATATCATTAGTCACTAAGATGGCCTCAATCTCAGTACTCATGTAACTACGCAAGAGGACCCCAACGTGCTAGAATATTCGAGTTAGTATATAGTAGAATTGCAAATGCATGTTGCCGACTTTTCTGAAAGTGTTTAAACAGAGAATTCACGTATTACAAAATTCAGAAGGCGTCAATATGAACGCTGTCAGTTTTACTGTCTGTTTAAGAAATCTATGAGATTATGTTCGCGCATGGCCGAATGAGCTCTTCTTTCGTACAGAATTTAACCAATTGAAGAAGTATGCAACGTTGTTTAGTTAAAAATCTAGGTTAATTAGAAAATTGTAAAAAGTCTTCAGCCGAATTACTTTGAAATGAAGATATATTAATTATTTAGCAAGTTATATATTATGTTATATATAATAATTACATATTAAGCAATTAAAATGTTCTTTCATTACACATTTAAATGAAACTTCAGCAAATACGCCCTAGTGCATGTGTACAGAAAGTCAGTTATCAAATAATGGAAGCGAATACACAAATTATAAATTCATTTTCAGAAACAGCACCACGATCACCAACAGTAGGATAATTGCTAATTTAACAAAATCGCTGTTGGGAATGGCACTGGCGCAACCCTTAAGTTGCCATCTTTGTGCCTACTTCTGAGAGAAATACTCCACAGAGGAAACATTTCAAAGCTAATTCCTTACATTTTCGAATATGTTTTATGTTTGTTAGAGCAATTTATCAGGGTCTTAATTAAAAATAATTATTCTACTGACTGACGCTTTACGCACATTCTTGTATTTTTTTACCTTAGTCACACTCAATAGTTATTTATAAAAGAATATTGGAATATTTCCATTCGCCGTGGGTTATCTATTTTATTACTTATAGCATATAACCATGGTGGCATAGGCAGTCATTTTTGTATCTCAACTGTATTACCCTTTCGGTTTTTCTGTAAGCAACTTTTCTGTAACTTAATGATTACATCTCACCTATCACTTAATTACGATAGTTACGAAGCATCGTGCCGATGTCTACGCGACTGTTTATTGCTCCGTCACTTTATGCCAAATGTGATTACACTTCTGTGTCTTCTTGTTCGCCTGCCCTATTAGCACCAAAATATAGTGCACCCCTCTCTAAGTAAGTAGGTCTACGAGGCTGTTCGTGAGACACCGCGTCCTAGGCGCTGATGCCAACGTTTTGACCGCGATCCTGCGACCTTCCTCAGGGCTGAATGCGCGGAGATGAACTGCACACGAGTTAATATAAAGCGAGGTTCTCCTCCACCCGTCAGCAGGTTGGCTGGTCGATCTGTCAATGCGAAGAAAGCATCGGCCATTCAGGCAACGGCCCCGTGGGCGAGTTGGGAGAAAGCGCTCAGCCCGTGGTCGGACGTCAAGGAGCAGCGGGCCGCGCCTTGAAGTGACCAGGCGTCGTGGTAGAAAAGATGTATTTCCGGCTTCGTAGAGACGTAGGTTTTGGTCGGCATTGAGTTTTGGAGATGTTTGAGAATTCCCATAGCCCCTCATATTGGTCGTTCGAGGCCCCGCGTTCACATTCCCATTTTGTAGTACTTTTCTGTAAAAAATAGTACTATTTATACTTGCGTATCAATCTTTCCTTCTTTGTGTTAAATGTCCGGCTCGCTGTATTAGACTATAACTGCAATGTCCTATTTAGCCTTCACCTTGAGTCATAACTTGCGGCTTGCGTACCCGTCATCCTCGTCAGGCCTTCCGTTTGTCCTTTCTAATTATCAATATCATTGTCTTGTTTTCAACATGGGCCCCACGTTCTTTCTTTCTGACATACACGGATATGTTGTACGGTTTTTGCTTGCCTGCTTCATTCCTCGTTTGAGCTGCATTCGCACCTCGCCGCGATCTGTCTGTAGAGAGCGCGGATGTTTCTAGGTGCCCTTTGCGTGAAATCGATGAAATGAGTTAATGGAGACGAAGGGTCTTACTCACGGTCCCCGCCCGAAATGCGAAAAGTTCTGTGAGATGACATGCTTTTAAACAACTTAGTTTAAAGTGCAAACATGGCACTAAACGTAATATGAACTAGATCATACTTTCCGAGTTGTATGGTTTTGTGTACTATGTTTGCAGTAAGAAGCTTTATCTGTACTGAATAAGATGAAGGCAGTAATTCCATTGCATGGTTTGATTGGTCACCGTCCTTTATATACAATACAATTCAGTATCTTCACCTTGGAGCTTGAGTACCCTCGTGATCCGGAGAGCTATGTCGGCGTTAGCGTAGCTACTGGCGGACTACTCCCTTGCCGGACTGGTCAAAGGGGAGGGGAAGTACTCAGACGAAGAAGTACTCCAGAAGAGAACGCGGGCGCAAGAAGAGAACATCCGGTACAGTGCGCTTAAAAGGATCCCGCAACGAAGAGTTAGGCAGAAATCCTAGCCTACATTTCTACCGAGGGATGAAGGGTACGGGTATGATTTCGCCAACGGATCAAGAAGATTCCAAAAGAGATCTGGACAGGAGGAGCTCAAGCGCTCGGTGAAGCCATCCTCCTAGGGGAGTAAACCCTAAAAAAATCCTGATCGTCCTAGTAGGCGGTTGGGACGGCGGGCTCCTCGTCGTTCATGTAAAATGTAAGAAATGCTAAAAGGCCTAATCATGAGAAAACGGACGGTAACCGGAGTCGGACTAGGCAAAGGAAATGGATAATGAATATTTGAACATGGAATACTCAGGTTTGGGAAATAAAATACAGGAGGTAATTAAGGAACTTCAAGATTTACATATGGATAATGCAAGTTTAAGTGAGACAAAGAAAAACGGCTCGGGTGTAGACGAGATTGGATCATATGTTCATATTTGGAGCGGATTAACAAAAGATCAGAGGGGTAGTAAAGAGATTTCCATTGTCATAAAAAATAAATTAAGAAACCATATTAAAAGTTGGGAAGTCAGAGACGAGAGGCTTATTAAAGTAAATTTGGAAAGTTTTAGATACAAAATGACGATTCTTGGAGTGTATGCGCCAAATAAAAATTATACTAGTATTTTGAAGGAATTGTATTCAAAAATAGACGGAGTAATCAGTGAATGTGGGCTAAATAGAGAACCTATCTTATTGGGCGATTTTGATGCTGGAGTGGGAAAATCTGAGAGCTCAAACGTCATCGGACAACATGAAGAAGAGGTGGAAAATTCAAATGGACGAAGATTACTTCAACTATGTAAACAGCATGAACTTATAATTAGAAACGACCACTTCCAGCGTAAAGACAAGCATATGTTCAATGGGAACATAAGGTAAGAGGAAGGAGATCAGTGATCGATTACGTAATCACTAGACAGTATTTAATGGGTAAAGTAATAGATTTCAGGGCACGCAGAGGCCCAGAATGTAGATCCAACCATTACCTAGTGAAGGTCAAAATAATGTTTCCACCCATAAAACAAAAAGAAACGGAGATCAAAGAACGAAAGGAAGACAAAAATGAAAATACCGTAGGTAGGAAATATAGTATAGCGGGTCTATAACAACCAACTATAAGATATTTATTTCAAAACAGTTTGGATAATTTACTGAATGAAAACTTGGATCAAATGAGAAGATTTATGAACACCTCAAAGATTGTCTACATAAAGCGGCGAATGAAGCGCTTGATGAAATACCTTTAAATAAGAAAAGGAGAGGGAAGAACTATTGGATTACTCAAGACCTGGAGCGGGAAATAGAGGAGAAGAAGAGACTGTATGAAAAATGGTTGAGTACCAAGAAAGAAGAAAATAGAGACGAATATAAAATCCAACGAAATAGAGTTAGGAACATCATAAGAAAAGAAAAACATCAATCATGAGAGCTTAAATGTCAAGAAGTAATGTTCATATGTGGAACAAAAACTGAGATTTAGAAGTTCATAAAAAAAGTAAAATCTATCCAAATGGAAAAAATCCGCATACACAGTAAATCTGTATGCAAATGGGAAGAGTACTTTAGAAAATTATTAAATGAAGGAAGATCAGACTTTTTTTGAACTACAGAAAGGGAAAAGATATCTCCAAAAAGGGAAATTACAGTAACCGAAGAGAGAGTTATGAGATATATCAAAGAAACAAAAACCGGTAAAGCTCCGGGTCCAGGAGAAATCCCAAGCGAGCTGATAAAGAATGGAACACCAAAGCTAGTGAGAATGATGACGAAGCTAATGAATATGTGTATAAATAAAGGCGATATGCCAGAAGACTGGAAAATGGCTTATATAACACCAATATATAGAGAAGAAAGGAAAGACTTATGTGAAAATTGTAGAGGGATAGCAGTGACAAACACATTCAGTAAGGTACATGGAATAATATTAAGAGAATTAATAGAAGATGGATACAAGAAGTATAAAGAAGAACAAAGTGGTTTTAGGTCCTTCCTTAGATAACCTGTTTTGTCTGTCCCAGATGATGCACAAGAAATGGCAAACAGGGAGAGAACTTCACATGGTCGTCCTTGATATAGCAAAGGCGTATGATAGTGTGCCAATAATAAAGTTATGGGAAGTAATGTATAAAAGTAATGTAAATGAAATCTTAATAAATGCTGTGAAGAAATTGTATATAGATCAAAAGGGAAAAGTTAAAGTTAAAAACAAATGACCCAAACATTTCCCATATCAGAATCCCATATCAGACTACGGTAAGGATACTTTGTCACCTACACTCTTTAAAATGTGTTAATGCTTTGTTACATGTATGGAAAAGACAATGTGCTGGGATGGGAATACCACTTGATGATAGTACAACACTCTATACCCTACATTTCGCTGATGATCAGGTGCTGATGGCGCAAGAACAAGAAGATATTGAATAAATGACTAGGAAGATAAAAGAAGATAATGAGAAATGGGAACTAAGCCTCAATCTAGAAAACACAGTATACTGGACTCAAGGCAGTTCACATGCCGTATTGACCATGAAAACTGGAGAAATAATAAGAACAGAGGACATAAAGGACTTGGAAACAACAATAGAAAAACAGGGTTTTTATGGAAAGGAAACCCGACTCATTAAAGGAAGAAAATTTTAAAAGCCCTGAAGGCAGTTATCTGGGATCCAAATATAAGCAAAAAAAAAGAAAATTAAACTATATAAATGTATGATTGACAGTGTCAAATTGTATGGAGCAGAAATATGACAGCTCTCAGAACAACTGAAAAGAAAATTGAGGGCTTTGAAAATGGATTTCCTCACAAGAACTGCAGCAATATCTAGAAGGGGCTTGGACTTGGACCACTTGTTTTGGACATGTTCAGCGAATGAACGAGAAAAGGCTACCCAGAAGATCCATAGAATGGCAACCAAGTGAAAGGAGAAAACGAGGCAGACCAAGACCAGGATGGAACGACCAGATCAGAAAGATAATCGAGAAGTGGAAATTACCTCCTGATTCTTGGAAGAACAGGGAAGACTGGAGAAGAAGATTAGGCGATGGCAGACCGAAGTAGCGGTCTAGAAAACGGCAAGAAGAAGATAATTTAATATTTTATCCTGATGTAATGTTAATTTATTTTTTATCTCTATGTCAAAACTTATTCCTTATCCGTTCATAAAGATGTTAATTTCTTCTCATAATCCAAAAGGTGAAATAATTCATAAAGTAAATTTGAACAAATATGAGATATTAATGATCTAATAAAATAAAGTTCGTGAAACTTTTTCAGTTTACTCATTGTGTAAGAAATTATTTCTGCATAGTTTGTAATTTTGACGTTTGGATTATAATTTCCGTTTTCCGTGCAAGCTTTCCCTAAACCGAGATCCCTGATGCATTTATTTCCCAACGAGAGCATTTGCATATTGAATAATGTGTCGTTTTGATAGAGCAACTAGAACGTATGCAGTTCTCCTGTTTAATGAATATTTAATACTGCACACTCTCGAATTTCCGCTGATGCAGCATAAGTATTCAGTAGTGCTGGGTAGAGGAACATAACGCATATTTGAGAGCGTTTTAGGATTACAACTGCGGCTTTTCAAAGCAAATGGATGGTGAATAGCTCATGCAACCATCATGCTTTCTCTTTGTAAATGATATTTGCAGAGAACGTGATTTTAAATCAGAGTACCTACTAGTGTGTAATGTTACACAGCACTGTTTACCTTTAGCGGTGAAAGCGGAATAATTAGTGAAGAGTGCCATTAGGTGAATATTCAATCACGTTTCATCATTTCGCCGATTTCACAAAATTTTTTTGTGAATAGAGAGGTCGGGGACCTCACAGCTAAGTCGCAACTTTCCATGAAGTATAGTATTTCGTAATTAATTACTAATTTAGAGGCCGTGACTATCGTAACAGATATTCATGTAGAGATCTCACTATGTTTTATATTTCAAAAGTGCCAATTCGGTACTAGGATATTTTATTACCCGGCGTTGTTGGGGTATTTGCCGCTCCCCTCCTTCCTCCTGTTCCTTCCGCTCGTTCCTTCGACCCGCTCCTTTCTCTCCTCCCATCACTTCTTCAACATTGTTCCTTCCTCTACATCCATTTCTTCCTCTCCATCTGTTCCTACCGCTCGTCCTGAACCTACCGCTCAACCTCGCTTCTTTCCCTCCGCCGGTTCCTTTCCTCCTTTCTCCTTGCTCTCCTTTCGCTCACCTGTTCCTTACGGGTCAGTCCATTTTAAATGGTCCGGAAGTTAATAATTCGGTCGCTCGACCATCTCGAAAAAAATCATATTTGTACATGAATCCCCTTGTTTTCGCTGTTCACAAACGTTTTTAATTCAAGAAAAAAATCAAATTTGGTTTACAAATGGTGGCCATATTTGTTTTCCGCCGTGCGCCATTTTTCGCGTTTGTAGACTTTTATTCTTCTCTAAATTACATTGCATTGCGCATTGTAGCAATTTCTCGGAATTCAATTTTTTTCCCCACATAAGACGCGACGAGATTGTTTGCATTGTTTGAGAAGGAGCCGAGCAGTTTCGTGGCGACCCGCCTCGCACATATGTAGGAGCTAAGCAATTCGCGAGTGTCGACTGCACTGAAGGTTGTATTATTATGTCAAGTTGGTATTGCATTTCCGAAACGTATTTACGCGCGATTCCCGCGCGAATTTCACTACGCACGAAAACTACAAACTGTAAGGAGAACACTTTCCGTTTGCCAGAACCAGGAAACGCTAGCACTTTTCTTCATTCAATACTTAGTGATTCATATGCTGCGAATACTAACTGTTGATGTGTTGAACGTTTTCAGAGTAACAATGCGTAAACAGGCGTTTTAGCAGATGCCAGGCAGAATTTTTTCAGCAAAGGTCTCCCAGTATTTCGCTGCTTCAACAGGAGGGTTAACGCGCGCGTGCGTGTGCTTGCAGCTGGACGGGCGCACGGTGACGGCGACGGCGGGCGCGCGCGCGGCGGGCGGCGTGGCGCGCAACGTGGCGGCGGCGCTGGCGCTGCTGGGCGCGGCCCCGCGCCTGCTCACGGCGCTGGGCGACGACGCCGCGGGCCGCTTCGTGCTCGCCTCCCTGCCCCCCTCCGTGGTAAGTGCACGCGGAAGCGAAGGGCCCAACTGGTGATGCACGAGGTCAAAGGAGGAAAAGGAATGCTACGCTAAAATTGATTCATTGGCATTTCCGGGCGCGTCAACTGCTAAGGTCATTAGTCCCGTTAGCGTTGTAAATGTTTGGACCGGGAAGGTGGAGGAGTTCCTCCCCCATTGGATAGTCGGATCCGGCGCCGACCTATAGGTCGGCTTGCGTGGATTTCCCTCTCTAGGTATCTTCTCGGTCGTGCTAATATCTGATCTTCCGTCATGTGTGGTACACTATGTGATCAAAAGTTGGCCCGACGTGAAGACCAAGTGAGGAAAAGTTGGCCCGACACGTGGCTGAAAATGACTTACCAGTTCGTAGCAACTTCCATCGGTAATGCTGGAATTCAATAGGGTATTGGCCCACCGTAGGCCTAAATGACAGCTTCCACTTTCGCAGGCATACTTTAAATCAGGTGCTGGAAGAAAGGTTCTCGGGGAATTACACCCCATTCTTCACGGAGTGCCGCATTGAGGTGAGGTATCGATGTAGGTCGTGAAGCTTTGCAAGAAGTCGGCGTTCCAAAACATCCCAAAAGTGTTCGATAGGATTCAAATCAGGAGTCCGTGCAGACCAGTTCATTACGGGTAAGTTGTTGTCGTGTGATCACTCCGCCACAGGCCGTGCAGAACGAACAGGTGCTCGATGCAATCGCCATCCCCGAATTGCTCTTCAACAGTGGCAAGCAAGAAGGTGTTTGAAACATCAACGTAGGCCTGTGCCGTGATAGTACCACACAAAACAACTAAGGGCAAGCCCCCTCCATGAAAAAATCTACCACACCATATCACCGGTTTGGACGTGTCCAAAAACGTTTGATCACATGATGTAGTTGTGCTTGTAAGTGAAAGTGTGTGTGTGTGTGTGTGTGTAAGAGAGAGGATATCACGAGGAAGAGAGAAACATTGCGCTCGCACTGTGGCCCGTTTCTTAGGGAACTGTTCCGGCATTCACATAGTATTGATCGAAAAAAAAGACGGAAAACGGATCAGCCGTCCGCTAGTATTCTTCCCCAGACAGCGGGGGGATTTAATCTCACGATGCATCTAGTATCGAAAAACTGCCACTGTCCGGAAACAAATCCTAGGACATCCTGGTCAGAGTCGCTGCAGAGCTCGCATCAGTGACTGAGTTAAATTCAAAAGAAAAAGATGTTCAATCACCCTTATTTCATTTTCGAAACGAAATTATATTAATATTGTGTGTTCCAGAAAGGAAGAAATCTGTCGTCTTGCTAACCAGCATATGCAGAAATCCGTAATTGGATCTGGGAACGCGTAAATGGTGATACATTTCTGAATTCAATAAAAGAGGATGTCAGCACTTAAGAGTAATCAAACACATTAATGAATACCCAAGTTTATATAAATTCTATATTTGTGGTCGTTTTGATCAACACATTCTAAAAATTTACATTTTCAAGTGATGTGAAATAGCTGATATAAATTTCGTTACAAAACGAGACGAGACTATCTTCTTTCTAGTGAGACATTGCTATCTTTGCTTCCATTTTCAATTCTATTTTCGCTTTAAGAGTTCTTATTCTGTCAAACGTGTATCCGGAATTGTTTTTTTCAAAAGTACCAAATTTGGATATTTTGCTGTTAAGTTGATACGTCATACTACATTCCGTTATTGGTAGGTTTTGGTGTAAAGCGTCAGTTTCCCAACGTCAACAGTTATTGTTTTTGTAAGCCGATGATAATGAAAGTGAATTTCCAACAAAGTAATTAACTGAATATTGGTGAGGCCAACGAAATGTCTGCAGGGTGGCCAGCGAACCTGGAAATACTTGCAAAAAACTGGAAGAACGGGAAAAAATCTGTAATTTGCTTTGACAGCAGACATTTTTACAGATTTATCGCCAGCTTGTAGCACACATTCACTTATGTTATCAAATTTATTTACATGTAGGATTCAGCATAGTACACAATAACGGCGAGTAATAAAATCGAAGAATGTATGAACTAGTAGCACTACAACAGCGCATATTTTCTGGTATTGTTTCCAAATTTGTAACTTTCGAAAATTCAAATAGTTGAACGAAATTAGATCTGCGCCATTCATTTATACGCTCCGTCATCTATCCGTGAAAAAAATTTGGAGCGGTTTTTTAAGAAAAGTTTTTTTTCTATAAATTGTTCCAATTACGCGAAAACTATTCTTTTTTTTTCAAATCTGTAGAAGACCTTTTTTAAAGCTGATTTCATGGAACAGATTTTGTCGAAGACAATCTTTTTCTTAAATTTTCTAGTTTTGAAATGTTAACTCTTTTCCATTTTGAAAAGAGAGCGAAGAGAACAATTTTGAAATACGAAGATTACATATTACATACGAAGAAGACAAAATTTAAAGAAAAAGTTTGGAGCTGTTTTTCACAAACTTGTTTCAAAAAATTAAAATTTGCTATATTTCGCTCAAAATTACACGAAAACAACTCAATATTCGTGTCATTTAGTTGTGTTGTCAGAAAAAGATAATTATTTACTTACCTGCTACATACCAATCAAATTGGAAACACTTATACTCAATTCTTGTGTCGAGTATTGATATTATGTGAAAAGGAAATTTTATTTACTTGTTGTTTAGTCTCTTATTTTGAATTATGTACATCCACAATGAAAACTTCCAGAAAAGTTTATTATATACATTAATGTTATTCACTTGTATTACAACGTTTCGGAGACTGTTCTGTCTCCCTCATCAGGTACAAATTCATCCATGATTTTGATACTAGAAGATTCCGAACTTCACAGGGATGTTTTTTTTTCCCTTATGAAACCGGATCTTGATTCTTCCAAAGTTCTTGATTTGTGCCATGAAAACATGTTGAAAAGTTAGAACCAACTTTGGGGACTGACGTGGTATATATTATTATTAAAATAAGTTTTTAAAAAAGGAAGGAAAAGGAAATTTCATAAGGAAATGCTATTGTGCTCTAGAAGCTTGAATATTATTTAGGCTGAATCTTTGCATCTCGCAAATAGGGCTAGTGAAAATATAACAAAAATAGAAAAAACATATTGTACCTGCATTGTCATAAAGAGCGCAATCTGACATTGTCGTATAATGAAAGAACATACTAGACATTTTTTCCTTCGCCAGAATACGCGCAAATCGTAACCGCCCTTAGAACTTCTTGCACCTTCCGCTCAACTCGCCTCCTCCTCCTCGCCAACCCCGTGCCACACAGTGCCTGTCGCGCCGGCCGGCTTCCGCTGCCCCCCCCCCTTCACCCGCTCTGCACCGCACCGCCCCCTGCCCGCAGCGCCGCGCGGAGACCGTATTTCTTCCATAATTCCCGCGCGGCTGACGCTATCGTACCAGCGCGGTGCGTGCAAGGCGCGACTGCTATAGCCCCTGCCCCAGCCCCAATCCCTTACCCCTACCCCAACCCACGCGGCCGTCGCCCGCCATCCGTGCTCTACCATCACCCCCACCCACAGCGTCCCGCAGTGCTCCCGACCTCCTGCTCCGCCCTGCCCCTGCGGCGAAAGCGGTCTGGCAGAATGGTGGCTCAGTCCGACCAAGTTATCTCTTTCGGAGGGACTGGCTGAGCTGGCTCAGAGGCAGATCTTCACCATGCACCATCCTACTAGCGGGCGCGAAGGTCGGCGCCGGATCCACATTCCAGCGGGGAAGGAACACCAACCGCCGCCTAACGAGAAATATCATGCACAACACGCACGAGACTGACGAGCCCAGAGACGCAATCGTTCAATCAGCAAGCTTACCCCGAGACGTGTCACCTGCCTGCGGCGGCGCTCGCTGTCAGCGCAGCACGGGGTCGACCAACTTCTCTTTTGGAGGATGGGGTTCCACTGCACATTCCTGTTTTTTCAGTCCAGAGCATTTTGTTGCCTTCATGGCCGTTTCGCGCTCTAATTTGTTGGATTACCTTTTTTCGAGGCATACGTAGAGTAGAAGAAGTAGCAGGCATAAGCAGAATAGTAAGAGATAAAGAGATAATACAAATTCAACGTTTTTTGAAAAGAAGCTGGAACATTTAAAAAGTATGATCTATTGTTTAATTTTGTGGGTTATTTAGAAAATTAGTTTATATTCTTGAGGAATTTGTTGGACAATTTGACTTATTTGTACCCAAACTCTAGATCGCACTGAGCAACCGTAAACCAAGATGGTGCTTAATATTGATTATTATATTAGAACATTGGGTTCCCTTGTGATATACAATGATGTAAAACTTACCAAGACTAGTTCAACCATTAAATTCATTGTACTTTAATGACATTAACCTAGTTGTAATTAATATGATCGTTTTGAAATCATGACATAAAAAACGTTAAAAGTAAAACTGTGGCCTTCTAGTGTAATTATTTAAGCATTCGCTCTGATTATGTTTAAACACATTTTACAGTTTTGATTGTTGCATCCAGTTGGATAGTGCGCAGGAGAATTCTGCCAATAGACTTAGCGCGCTTCATTACTCCGCAATATTATTTCCGCGTATTGTCCAACTCTGACCTTCGGTATAAACTCAGCACCCCTGCAGAGGGGACACCCTGCATGAGGTCAAGCTCCGTAGCAACGCAATGAAAGCCACACTGCTGCGCCAGATCGTTCGCATTCTGTTTTCGTGTTTTTCTTTCGTGCAGGATTCCTGCCGAGATTTCGCACTAGTTACATTGGCCACAGCGGCGAGGTTTCTAACGACAAAATTAGTTTGTCTTTTCAGGAAAGAGAGGAACGGTTTTAATTTTATCATCCGTTGAATATATTTGGTAATTAGTTCGTGGGTTCAGCACAGTAGAACAATGCAGGACCAAAACATTAGTTGTAGTTGATGAACAATGAAGAACGTGTTTAAATATGGTTACAATAGTGTTGCGTCATCTCTTAACGTATTGCAAGAGATATTCAACTTTAAAATGTACTTGAAGGGGGAATTGTAAAAAATACTATGAAATCTTCATAGAATATGCCTTTTTACTTTCCTGTACACATACGTGTATACGGAGTAATATACAGGGAAAGTTGTGTACGGCTCCGGAAAATCAATTTCGAGATTTCTACGGAAATGCACGTTTCGGGGTCCGCTGATACTGAGAAAGTGTTTTATTTTTTTTTAACGTTCGTCCGTTTGTCCGTGAACATTTCTAGAGGCCCTGTAGTCCTACGTAATAGAACATTTATTTTCATAAATATGATCAATTTATAACTTTTCCATTTTTAAGCTGACAATTTAGCGAACTGAAACAGGATATTTGGGCTCTCCAAAGCGAAATGCGTTCGTCATAAAATCAGTTGCATTAATTTATTGAATTAGTATGAAAGTTTTAATTTCAATTTCCATGTAATTTCATTATTTCTTAGAAAACATGCCGTATGTAAATAAAAATATTTTAATGGAAAAAGGGGCCCGGGGGTGTTAGAGAAATGTAGATTACCCCTTTTGTTTTAGGCTGCAAACGCCTATGTTTAAATCCATACCTGAATAAAGAGTACAACATGCTTTTACTTACTCAATGCAAATTGTAGCATTTTACTGCCTTAAGAGACTTCTTACAGTTTCCAGCTGTTATCATATTTACTTCATACTCCGATCGCACCTGTGATTCTGTGTCATAAGCGCCCCAAGTAGCCCCCAGGGCGAACTTCGGAGCCGGTGCTGGGGACCGCCCTCCCACTTCCTGGCAAAATAAAAGTAAAACGAGCTCACTAGGTATACAAGTATGTTAACGTTACGTTCGTAACAATATCGATTTTAAGTTAAAATAATTGAAAATACATTAGACGCAAAGGCCTACGAACACGCAGAAACTAAGTAAATGCCATTTAAAAAGTGAACTTGCTGGCAGGAATTATTTTATTCCGTTTTACATTTTTGAACCCCCAGCTAATTTTAGTAGCATCTGAATCAATATTTGAGATAAAGTAAAAATAAACGACTTTGTCAAAATAACAGCGACCTTACTGATGCTGCGATGCGTAACAATATAAAATTAGCTTGAAATAATGTGTTACTAATTACATGAAAACTACTATATGTTCGAATTAATTTATATTTATTGTTTGAGAAAAACATCAGTGCCGGCGTGACAAATTAAGTGGCTGTAAATAAAGTGCTTGGTGTTCTTTCTATTTTACTTGTTTCATTACTTTGCCTTCAACATTGGTATTTTTTAGTTGGCTGAATACAATTGTATAGATATAGCACGTTTTGCTTTTAGTTTGTTTTGCTTTTTAATTTGTTCGACATACATAATCTTCCAGAGACGATTACAAACGGAAATATCTTTCATTTCTCATTTTAGAAGCGTGTATACTTAGGACACGCTGTAGTATGCATTAACATTATAATAATATAGAAGTTTACTTTTTAACATTTCCTAGGAGAATTCGAGAAAATCACCGTTCTTATATTTTCAATGCACCAATAGATACTTCTGTAAACGCTGTGAATTACTGTACTCTCTTTTACATGATTTACATGCATCATTGTCACATATCCATCACATTGAAGATCATTAAGCCTAATTTTGTTACGAAACAAAAATTTAAATCAGTTTTTTAATCCATACTTTTTTACGCAATCCCAAAATTTGCCCAAAAATTGAAGAGGTGACCGACAGTGATATGTTTAAAATTTATTTTTATTACAACTTGAAAAACATAAAATAATGAAACTTGCTACATGAAATGGCCGCCGGAGACATCACGTACTAGTAGTATAGTATGTACCTTTATACAATCAAGTAAACAGAATTATATAGTAACAAATAAGAAAGCGTCTTCTAGCCCCTCTGTACGAGTGGGTGTAATACGTGTGCACGACCTATTGACGTTTCGGCGGATCGGTGAGTGGATAACTCTTTCTTTCAAAATAAAGTGGCCACTTTGAAATTCATTTTAAGCCGGTAACTAAACCACGGATAAAAAATATTTTTCTATTGGTACGTTATTTAAATTATCTCATTGTGTCATGCGTGACAAATAATTATAGTTCATGCATCATTTACAGACATTTTTTATAGAGAACTTCCAAAAATCTATAAACCCGCTTTGCTTGAAATACCACAGTGCAATTAAATCTATGCATTCGCACGGACAAATCGGACTTAGAATCTCGCCCACAAATGCATTGGTTGAAATAGAATCGTTCGTTCTATAAATACATTCACGGAACGAGAAATGAGAAGGATGAGGGAAGTGTTGGCTTTGCAGGCCGCCGAATCGGGCAGGTGCGCCGGGCGAGCGAGCGGCGCGGACGCCCAGCGCTCTCGTGCCCCGTGCCGTTGCGGGGCGCCCGCCCGCTCCTCACCGCCGCCGGTCAGATGATCATGCGATCTTCTTTGCGGGTCCCCTGGCTTGTCATTGCGGCGCCTCCGCTCGCCGCCGAGCACGCCTGCCTCGCCGCCAGGGGTTAATGGAAGGAATAAAATCAATTAGATGCATAAATGTCTTTATTGGTGGCGAAACTCAGGCTCTTGGCCCACTCTTCCGCCTGGCCAGTATCAAGAGTTAGTACATAATGAACAGCAGGTCATTTAAAGAAAATACATACGCAATTTGAGGAAATAGTTTCTCACAAGTGTGAAAGGAGTGAAAACTAATGAGGAGAGGAGTTGATAGAAAACGAATATTCTGTATGATTGTGTGATTATATTTATTAACTTTAAGCCAGAGAAGGTTTAAAATTATTTAGGATTAAAAATATACACAGTCTGACAATAGTGTATTGAGTGACTGATTTTGGAACCAAACAAAGAAAACTAATATCAAATTTTGTTATTCAAAGTGCATTCCTCCCGCATTAGTAAAGCATGTGGAATGATCGTGCAAGAAGTAATACGACCTCTGCAACTCAGTGTGTGGTATGTACCGTAAAGCTGATGTCACAGCTGCCTGAATGTCCTCCATATTATAAAAAAGACGGCCATTCAATGGAAGCTTCATGGAACAAAAAGTAGTCGCAGGAGGACATATTTGGAGAACGGGAGGGGATCAGTGCACATACTTGTGTTTTAGCCAAAAATTCCTGTACAAGTACTGCACAATGAACTGGTGCATTGTCTTCAAGGGACCAGCTACCTGGGGCTTAGTATTCTGGCCGAACACGACGAATTCTCTTCATGAGATGCCCCAAAACACTTTCATAAAACTTGGCATTTACTCTGTGACTTTCTGGTACAAATTCACAATGAATAATATTCTTACTGTCGTAAAAACATGGAAGTATTGCCTTAAATTTTGACTTCTGAAGACGAATTTTCTTACTTTTCGGAGATGCGGATTTTTGGATATGACTTACATTCCGTCTATTACTTTTAGTAGTGGACGAAAACACCAACATTCGTCCTCCGCAACAATGAAAATGAGAAAATTTTTATTTCTATGGACAGTTACAATGATGTCATGAGCGTAAAAACACGCTCTTTCTCTTCATACAATGAGTGTGGCACAAACCGAGACGTGATCTTTGTCTTTCCCAAATTTTCTTCTAAGATCTAACGAATAGTTTCTCGTTAACATAATTTATCTGGCATCATTCTCATAGTCACGCAACTGTATTTTTGCATTCGTTCACGGACCTTTGCGACGAGTTCTTCGTTACAAACAGAAATGGGACACCCAGACTGAGGTTCATCTGCAATCAATTCCACACCGCTTTTAAAACCGAAACACCTATGCAAGAGACATATAAGGTAATATTCCCTCTCTCTCGCCTCGCTCTACCCTCTCTCTCTTCTCTCTCTCTTCTCTCTCGCTCTACTTCTCTCTCTCCCCCAACTCCCTCTCTCTCCCCTCTCCTCTCTCTCCCCACGCTCTTGCCCTCTCCTCTCCCCCGCTCTCGCCTCTCTCTCTCCCCCGTCTCTTCTCCCCCTCTCTCTCTCCCTATCTCTCTCCCTCTCTCTCCCTATCTCTCTCCCTATCTCTCTCCCTCTCTCTCTCCCTATCTGTCTCCCTCTCTCTCTCCCTATCTCTCTCCCTCTCTCTCCCTATCTCTCTCCCTATCTCTCTCCCCCTCTCTCCCCCTCTCTCCCTCTCTCCCTCTCTCCCTCTCTCTCTCTCTCTCTCTCTCGTTTGTGGCACTTTTACCCAGTTTCAAACAAAGTTCGATGTTAGCTATCTGCACCATGATGCAAGCTAGCGTGACGAGAGTCTGTCAGTGTCTGTAATGTATTCCATGTCATGCTCAAAGCCCGACAGTGTGGTGGTGTCAAGTAGAGGAAGGAGTACTGTTTCGAATTTAGTTTACAGATACGATTTACAGTTTCATCACGTGAAAATCAGTCTAATTGTATTATTGCCGGAATGTGTGGTTGCATTTGAACTCTACAAGTACAATGATATGACGTGTGTGTGACTTAGCAAGTTAGGAGCATGAGGGGTTTGGAATTATGAGTTCCATTAAGCAGAATGTTGGTATGTACTACAAAATGTTACAAAGGGGTTTGAAGAAACTACAATAATGCATACGTAATTTTGAATTACCCCGAACAGAAACGGAGATCATCTCGTCAGCTTACAAGCGAAAAATGCATTAAGAGATCAAGCTTTGAGAGAAATGAAATATATTAAATAATTGTAGAAATGAAATAATAAAGCAATTGTAAATGATTGTATGTGTATTTAATAAAGGAAAGGAAATATCAGATTGGAGTGCGACAGTGACATTCCGCCCCATGAGATGGCAGCTGTTCTGAGAATTACATCTTATTGTTGGGACATTTTGTAGCTGTATGAAAAGCAGGGGGGGGGAGCTATGAGCGTAGACGCTCGCCTTTCACCGAAGAGTTCTGTGTTCGATTCGCGGACAATCTTATGTGAAATTTGTTCCGACAAAACGAGTTTGTCTGCTTCACAAGGGCTAGTCCTACCCCTGTGAAGTTTCCTAAACCTACCACTTCACCCTTAACCGCTCAACGCCCTGCTAGGGGTTTGGGGGCGCGTTGCGTCAGTACAGACGCACCAAATTTTAAAAAAATGTAGTGGTGATACAAAATGGCACTGACTTTGCGATATTAGTTTTCTATTTTCATTGGTATCGGCTAGCTATTCGGACTTGCCACATACTCTTACCAGCTGCCATCTATCGCCGCTCAAAGAACTTTTTTTTTAATCTTTGTTTTTCGATTTCTTTATACTAGAATCGAATTATCTCTATTAGAAGAAATCTCGCCCTAAATGGCAATTTTCATTGAAATATTTGGAGCGTTTTTAAGAAAATGGCATTTTAGAGCTTTTGTAAATTCGAAATTTGAACCTCTTTTCACAGAAAACTATTAAGTTTTCGAAATAGTTCATATGACGTCATTTCAAGCACTTCCAGTGACAAATGCAATTTAATTTACAAATCGCTGGAAATGTAAATATTAAAGGCATGACAGATCTTTCAAAAAATTACATTTGTGTAATTTTAGAAAAAAATGAATACAGCAAAATTATCCTATGTCATCTTAAACAGTGCAATAACTCTACCTGTTGGAAAACATAGAAGAAAAAATTTGGAGCAGTTTTTGAGAAAACTGTGTTTGAGCGTATCTAAAAAGCGGAATTTCGAGCTCATTTCAACGGAAAACTTTTGAGTTTGGGGGAACAAAGTTGGACGTGGGTCACAGTATTTAAAGCACAAGTACTTATAAATATATTAATGGAAAGAAATAGTCGCTAATATAAACGACATGAGCGACTTGTCAAAAATTACATGTGTGTTTTTTGTTTAAAAAACTGAATGTAGCAATATGTAATTTATGACATTGATAGAGTGCATTGAGTACTATCCCTACCAAAAGTTAAAAGAAAAAAATAGAGCTGTTTTTGAGTAAATTTAGTTTTTGTGATTTTTTTAAATTGCACATATTGCACGCAATATTGCGCGAAAACTATTAAAATTATCAAAAAAAGTGCACGATCTTAATGAAAAACTATGTAGAACTTATTTTATTTGAAGGAAATACCTTTATCTTCAATTTTGTACTTGTAGAAAGACACCGAACAAAATTCATAGTCATTACATAGCCGTGAAAATCGGACCTATGCCACGTTTACAAGTGTGTTTCCCTATTCTTACAAGAAATTTAAAGACAAAAATTGGAGCATTTTTGAGAAAATTTTAAAAATGTCTGGAGGTCTTCATGTAAAGTACCCCCAAATTTTGAAGATATTTTTTTTTCGAAATCTCACAGTTTGGACCCGAGCTAGACGGACAGGGATTTCTTGAATTTGGAAAAAATCCCACGCATGGGTTAGGTACTGGTATTGTTCACAGACACCGACGGACAGACTGACGAATGGACGACCAGACGGACGTTTTGGCAGCTCGCTGACCTGGATGGCCGAGGTGGTTGGAGCGTATGCCGACGCAGCGTCTCGGGTTGAAGGGTCGCAGGTTTTGTGTCCTGCCGTTGTAATGCTGGTCTTGCATGTACTGTGTGTGTTGTCGCGGAAGGCGTTGTGATCACGGGCCGAGGAGCCCGCACCTAATGTTCTACAATGTGTAATGTGTTTCACAAAAGAATGACGACTGAGATGTGTTAATTTGGAGAGAAATTGCGGTGTAAATAGTATTACGTAATCATTGCCAAGGGCGATAAAATATGTGCATTTTTAGTATGATTAGATTTTTTTTGTTTCTTGTATTACGTACTGTTACGATTTCTCGACGTAATCGAATGGAGTTATCATCTTTGTTATCCAAAAACAATCCGCAATTTTGCGGAACACTTAGCGGTTTTAATTTCTATCCTTAAATATTGCATAAGAGGAATGCATAAATTGACATTGATTTATAACGTTTGATTAGGAAACTCAAAAGATCACACATGTGTTTCTTAATTCTGTGTACAGATTTATTACATTGCTGAATACGTTATTTCTGAATACATGAGTCATTGACGAGAACGTCCATGAAACCGAATCTGAGATTAAATTATTCCAAGTTGTTCGAATAATGGATACTGTTACTAAGCAAATAATACGTATTAAATAAATACAGTTAAACGTAAATAAGAATAAATTATAGTTGACTATTCCCCTACTTTACGTCTTTTAAGTATCGCCGTTATTTATAGCCTAGATGCCCTACGGCGACATTATCAACGTACTGCCCTGGTTATAAAGTAAGATGTTAAAGGGTTCCTTTTTTGGCAGGGCACGTGGTCCCTGGAGAGCAAAAGCAAGACGTGCTTAGAACCTCATGAGTGCTCTGGGCCATATCTCATGTAACCGTCTTGAACTGACAGCGCGCTTTCACTCCTTTTTCGGGACTCTCGGAGCTACGGCGCCGTTGCCAGTGCCATGCTGGAAACCACTTTTTGTCTTACTCTCTTGATGACGGAAACATTATCCTCCTAAGAAGAAGTAGCTTCCGCAACTAACCTCGTGAAGAGCACCACAGATGCTCCAAGAATCACAGAGCAGAGACCATGGGTTCCAACAGTGAAAGTCTCTAGCAATATTGAGCACAATAAAGTATTTATCTTATGAGTTACATTCCGAGTCATCAGACACGCATATCGTTTTTACCTTCGTTTATAGCTAAATACGAACTACAGTATTACTAAATCTCGAGAACGCGATAAAACCACCACTTCAAAAAAACTGAAATATTTTCCTTTCTGAAAAAATTGAATTATTGAACTATCACAAACGTTATCTCTAATTTGTGTTTTCGAAAATTTCTACATATCCAGTGATATTCAATTTATGCGAATGCACTAGAAATTTAAACTGAACGTAGTGCAATGAGTCAATGTCTCGCAAAATTGATCCTAATCAATTTAGTCTGCTTGAATATCTTTAAGAATTCTAGTGGCCGGCTGCTCCGATCGGTAGCAG
This sequence comes from Gryllus bimaculatus, assembly GCA_017312745.1. NCBI lineage: Eukaryota > Metazoa > Arthropoda > Insecta > Orthoptera > Gryllidae > Gryllus > Gryllus bimaculatus. The sequence continues at coordinate 2,149,310 of BOPP01000084.1, read as the reverse complement.
TTGACGTGCCCGGAAACATCAATCTACTTATATTTCTGAGAATGTTCCTATTTCCCTTGTGTCTATAGGCAAGTGCGTATTATTCTTATAGGTCCTTTTTATTGTAGAAAAAGCACTTCACTTAAAACTTTCATGCCGGTCCGGATCACCGAGATCGTTAAGGCAGTGCCGTAGCGATCTCTGACTGAAGGATCGCGGGTTCGAATTCCGCCTCGGGCATGAATGTATTTGTGTTCGTCCTTTCATCCCCTATCATCATCGTATCATGCTATCTTCACACTTACCATACCGTTAAATGTAATAGTGGTTGCTAATGACGTTGTTGTTGATGCGACATTAAATAACAAAAAAGTCCGCAAAATGTATCCTGATAACTTCAAAAGAATTGGGAGGGATGTGTTGTCAACTTCAAATATCATCGTGTGCGGAAAGAGACAGCTTCCCTGTATGCTCTACGAATTGGTTTTCGTAAGATTAATGAGATCGCTTTTGACAAATCGACTTTTACCGTCGTTTACCATGTATTTCATCTTCATATAATCTTCGATTATTTTTCTGTTGAATGCTTCATTCCTTTTACCGAGTAGAAGTCGTTTTAGGCGCTGGTTAAAATCTCGCGATGCAGTTATTTATTTCTGGATTGTTATGATATTATGGTGAGAGTTGAGCATCTACTTTGCTTTGCAATTTGTCTGGATACCGTCGGGGAGCGTTTCAGCACTACCCTGTCATATTTAAGTTAAAATCCCTACTCACTCTTGCCGTTAGTTGCATCATTAATCTTGGTAAATAGTGGCTATATCGGTCTTCGTTTACAGTTTATTGCAATGATTTTTTAAATATAAAAATGAATGTCATTGTATGGAAGTAAGTATATTATAAATGTTTAAAAAGTAGTGTTTTTCAAATTGACTGTAATTTGTTTTGAATGTTTACAGAATATTCTGTTTTTTCCATCCTGGTTTTACTTGATCCTTTTTGAGAATTTGTCAAAATGAAAATGAAAAAATTATGTCGCACCTCCTAAAATTAATTATTGAACTTAAATGACGTCTACGTGTTTTGTGTCTGCGAATTAAAGGACAAAATTACAGTGTATTCGTAATTTAGGGTTGTTCCCAAGTTTGTTTATTGATCGCTGTGCATGGGAAAGTCACATTATTTTCAAGTACTGAATCTATTAAACTGCGCAATAAAAATGTAAATGAAGTTCTATAGAGGCCTTGGGAGTTTAAAATGTGTTGAACTTCGCTGCTTGCAAATTTTGAGCTGAAGTTATCCTCTTTTCAATACTTTTTTGCCTGAAAATAAATGGAATGACTTTATATTCGGTATTTTGGTTTTCCGTGTTTCATAATTCACCAAGGGTGCATACATTGGAATTTTTAAATACGGGAAATAGTCTACTTTTTCGAGATTCACTGCAATTCATTCTGTATGTTATTATTATCTATTCCGAAAATAGTATTTCTTGTCCAACACTTTGGAAAGCATACAAAACATATTTATGTGAGAAAATGTTAGGCGAGAGATTAAAAAATTGTACTAAATGTTCATCCTTGTATTGCATGTTAAAAAATAATATGTTAAAGTGACTTTGAAATGATGTCAATGACGTTGATAATGGCACTTTGTATTATTTCGACACCAGGTGAACAGAAATTATGTTCCCAGATAATTAGCATGTAATGCTTTTTTTTTCAAAGCGCTGGTGGGAGATCAAATTTATGGCTCGTGAATTGTGAGAAGTAGCAATTTTTCATCTGAGTTGAATTATGAGGACAAGCAATTTGTAATTAATCCTTTAATTAATGATAGGTATTTTATTTATCTCTGCTTTGTGGACATTTTCAGTCCTAAAATAGATTTGATATGTGCATTAATTCCAAGTATATACATAACAGGAAGTATTCCATAAAAACGGTATCATGTCAGCTCTTGTAAAAAGAACTACGGAATTTCTTGGATTCTTTAAAGAAAAGAACAGTATGATTGTTAAGAAATACTAATAAAGTTTCGAATTTATGAATGTTTGCCTGTTAGATGAAAAACTAGCACCTTTCAGATTCCGATGCTAATTACCAGAATTCTTCCTTAGCCTTAGACCGAGTCAGACGTGCTGAGTTGCTGCTGCAGACTACGGCCGAGAGGTTCTAGGTTTCGAGTGCAGACTATGGCGAATTTTCAATATTAGGAACTTTGATAGGTCGAATTCAGCCACTGCCTGGAGTATATTTCTAGCGGTGGCGGCTCTGCTCGGTAGTTTTCCGTGGCTTCTCCGATCAATACCAGTTAAATGCCGGAGCAGTGCTCTAACAAGCCGGCCACAGACCGTACGCGATCTTTCTTGCCTCTTCCTCGCCCTTTCGTCTCTCCTTACACACACACTTACATGTACTACACTACCTCATATGTTGGGAGGCCAGGTTAAAGGTTACAGCTTGTCCCGACGGGGACATTGCCCCGCAGGGGGAGATACCTGGAAGCAGAAACCCTTCACATGCGAACATGTAGATCGGCGTCGTATTTCACAATCCGGTGGATTAATGACTTTGCTGTTGATGTGCCCGGAAACATCATTCAATTATCCAATTCAATGGGCCGTTGTGACAGTGTTTGCGTGAGCGACTCGTGTTAAGAAATCTAACCTCAAAGCATGATATGCAAGTTGTTGAACCATGATAGGGCAGGTTAGGGAAAAATTGTACCTAGAGACAGATGGACCTAGGGACAAAGCATGTTTTCTAGGAATCGGTGAGAGAAATTTCCCTACACTGTTATTTTCCCTATACTCCTATTTGTGGTTATTAAAGTGAACGTTTTTGTAGTGTGAACTGTTTTAGTGATTTTATGAGAGTGAAAAGTAAAAATTTCTGCATTTCCCTTTTATCAATTTTGTAGTAACTACTATTGCTTTACGAAAATTGAAGTAGACATACACTTACTAGTATATATTTTTGTTAATTCAAAGTGTATACTTCTTTCTTGCAGATAATCTACAAATCACAGTAGCCATGTTCAATCATGATTGCACATTGCTGTACCTAACGATAGTGACTTTTGATGTTACACAAGAGTTAAAATCCAAACATTTAGAATTTCACACGTGAATGTTGACCCTGCCGGAAAACAATGTAATTGGAAGTGATAAATTGACATATCAGTTTTACCGAACGAGAAACTTAAAAACTTAAAAAGACGCACTTAAAAATAAAAATTGTCTAAAACAAAAAGTGCCAAGACTGTACAAACATAAGAACCCATCCCAGTTGTAGCAAACATGAACTTTCTAATAATCCGTGCATATGAAGTACTAAAACTCAAAACATTTCTGCTTTGTGTAGTTTCAGTTGAAAACAGGTAGCGTTGTCAAGGCAAGACAGGTGGAGTAGTCAGTGCAAAATGTCAAGGTTTTTTTTCCGTCCAAAAAACTGTTATCCTTCGCCACGATGTAGTATTCGTTGCCTTGGGGAACTTAAGTAACTGTACCAACCTTCGGGACGCTATTTCACAAAGCACTAATTTTAAAGGTCAACACTGCATATTACCAAGAAACCCTCAAGTATTTAGAACAAATTGCTAAAGGAAAAAAAATCAACTAAGCCTTGACATAAATCCATCCCTAAAATTAATATGCCCACACCCTTAACTTTTCAAAATTCAAATGTCTGATTTTTCACCAAATATAAATAATTATAACTTTATTAGCTCTGGACTTAATTCCTTAGTTGCTGCCTCATCAACGCGACATACATACCGGACACTTGTTGCACCCTTGTTTTCTACACACTTATCTCTCCTGTATAAAAAAATTTCCTACATTCTTAATGAAGCTATCAAATCGATTTGCAATGCCATTCAATCTTCAATGGCCAATATTTTACTGTCAGAACTATTTCCGTTGTTTAGATGCGAACATACTGAGTGCTTTAATAGTAATTGACGTCATTAGGCCGATAGACACCAATAACAGACGTGGTTGAAGTTTGTAAAGCAAGGCGACAGCCAAGGCTCTATTCTCCTCGCGCAGCTTCAGCCAGCGAATCCCTTTCTGGATTTGGAGGGGAAATGAGAGGGAAGACAGTGAAAGTTGGCCGTGCCTGTAAGAGCGCCGGGCTTCTCAAGCGTGCAAAGTAGCTTGTGCGGGTGCATTTTGGCTCACCTGTATCCTGTAGGTTGTCCTACCATAGCCCTTTTTGGCCATCTGTTTTCTCCCTCTTGTAAGAATGACCGAGCTACAAACGGCAGCTGCCGTTTTTGGCTCTTACTGTCAATAAAAGGATTAAAATTGGTCAAAATTTCGAAGCTGAAATTTCAGTGGTAAAATGAGTTTTGAGATTCCATGAAACAAACAGAATGAGATTTGGCGAGGAGATGCAAGCAGTTTTGTCCCCCAAAACAGAACAAAATATAGCTACCTAAGACTTAAGTACAGTAGTTGGTGGATAAGGATAAGGCGTTATTCAGGGATCTCTGACCTCAATTCTCGCCTCACACCTACCCTAGTGCATAGAGCTTACATGAGCACAATTTGTAGAGAAATAAATATTTGTAGTTTTAGAACAAAAATGCCAAACCTGTGAAATTCTTTAGTTGCACATAATCTAGGGTTATAGATGGGGAAATGAACGTACTTTGTAAATGAAAAGTACCAAACACACAATATTTTGGCTTAGCCTATGTTCCTGGGGACGGCCAAAACTTTTTGTAGCGCTGCCTGAGCGCACGTCAAACGAGGGGAAATCAATTCGCGCGAATGGTAAAAGATTTTTCTCGTCTTCTGTCTTAAATAATTACGCAGTTGAGGGAGGGGGCGAAGCCTTGCGACGAGACATGACGGTACATAACCATGTCATTCTATTTCTGATGTTAGCGAAACCTTGAAATAATTACTATTTAAATCTTTACATTTCCTCCAAATCATTGCAGCATCCAAAACCTTTATTTCAGAAGGATAAGATGAGGCAATTTTTCGATATATCAGGCATCCCCTGAATTAGAATATGATCCAGAATTTGAACAGTATATTCTGAATTTTACTTTTGAACTAAAAATCCCTCCTCCAATATTCTTTTTGAAGTTTGATTCGATATCTTATTAATATATGTTTTTTATATTTAGGAGGCCTTCGTGAACCAATTTGCTTTCCGTAATCTCATTAAAATATAACATTTTCATGCATTATTAATCAAATAAATCTTTTTGAAACGATACCATTCAGATCTCACGTACTTTGTATTGAAATATTATATCCAATACTCACTTTGTACGGGCTACATAAAGTTGTACGACCGTTTTTGTGCATAATTAAAAATGTGATCTTAAAATGTCCACCGCACGAAAAGATTCTCTAGCGGCAACATTTCATAGAGATACACTGCTCAAGCGATTTGACCGAAGCACTTGAGCTTCCAGAACGCTACCAGAGAACGGAATCTCTGCAATTACCTCTACAACTGTAAAGCGACTGCCCTAATGAAAGCAATTCGAATACCCCTGAAACCATAAAGTTCTAATCGGATTCATTAAAATTTCATGACCTGTAATAAGGAGCAACAAATAATCTTTGCGAAGCTTTTCTCCTTGTAGTTTTACCGTCCAATAGATGTAGGTAAGTTGAAGAGCTTTCTTCTAACCTATAATATTTCCTGTTATAGTAAGTGCTCGCAGAAATTTGATCTGCCAAACGAATATACTTGTTTTATGCTCATGACTTGACATTCTACCTAGTGCAAATCACACATTGCGCCCGGTAACCTTTGAAATAAAATGAGTTAACTAAAGCATTTCGGGCAATTAGTTGATAAATATTTGAGTTACTTTTTGAATGAAAAAAAATTCAATTTTCTTGTAGAAATGATTTTAATCGGTTTTTAATGTATACTCGGTGTTTAATGTATAAATTTGATCACATACGACCTTTAACCACATTTGACCACATGCGTAATGTCGCATACAATTTGTAGTATCGAGGTGTATTGGGCTTTCAATTATCTGGTCTTTGTGTGCTAAATACGAGACATTGTCATTGTCAAAGAAATTATTTTTTTATTATTTCTTATTCGGCCAGAGGCCTTTCAAGAACATGAATACAATTTAATTAATAGTCACAATATGTTTTGGCACCATCGCTAATTGTAAACTCATGCACACTATCACGAATTTGGATAGTGTAAAATAGTTGTTTAAATTGAAAGAATTTTTATTTTAATTAAATTATTTCTCTGGGTATCAATATTAATAATACTAATAATTAAGGTGGACACGGTATTTTATTTATTTATTTATTTATTTTTGAAATTTGGATTTTATTGGGAAATGATTTGGGAAGAAAGTTAAAATCTTAAAGAATGTTCTATAATTTGTTGAACAATTAATTTGGTATGGAACGAAATCGCCCCCAAGCAAAACCTATCTTTCTCTTTGCCTGGAAATTGAGAAAAACTGGAGTTACAAGGGTACGGAATAATAAAATTATGCAAACGTATATTGAAAATGATTATGTGAGTTCCTTAAATTTATAACGTTCTACTTACTCACGAAAACGTAGTTTCTTAATATTTTTCAACGATTCCTTGCAGCAGTAGATGTGAATTAGTTTCTGCTATCTCAGTTTTGACGAAGCAGAAAAAGAGTTATATCCATCTCCTACTAAGGTATGCAGCCCGTATCTGACACAAGTCGAGACCCCTTGCAACATTTTTTTCGCGGAACAGAGGTGAACAACCTGGATACGCCTGGGAGAGACGAAGTCATAGTGGTGTGAGGCGAGGTGCCGTGCGGTGCCGGTGCGTGCGCGAACACGCGGTCTCCGGAGCGGCGCAGCCCACGGCGCGGCGCGGCGCGGCGCGACGGCGCCGAAGGGCAGCATTTGCATAACCAGCGGCGATTGGAATCGCGAAGGCGCTCGCCGTCACCGCGGCGGTATATGAAACTGTTTCCGAGCAGCTCGCGGCCGCGGAGCGCAGCCCGCCCTCGGCCGCTCGGAGTCACGCGATGCCCTCGGGTGAGCACTTGCCCTCAGAGGGGGGGGTGCCTTGCATTGTCCAAGTTTAGGTCTTCCTCCGAGGCGCCGGACTTTGTCGGTCGATTGTCTCTCTCCCGTATGCTTACAGCTGCCTCGACTATGGCCTCTGTGGTATCACTGTTCTCAATAGATATTTACGAGAGAAATACTAATGAGTAGACCCCGGAACTTGAACTAAAAGAGTTAACCATGTACTTAAAATTGGCAATATATCCACTTAAAACAGCCGGCATATGCGCTTAAAATTAAAAATATACGTTAAACAAAAATATAGTTAGCCACAGATTATATTTATTTATATAATCTTCATTTTAAACTGTAATACAAAACGCATATAATAAAATGTATTTTTAAACATAATAAACAAAAAATCAAGTGAGAAAACCAATAACGTTACAAAATTCCTTAACATTCAGCTCTGTTTACTCAGTCTAAAAAATACTTAGTCTTTTATTATGACATGTAAACACATTAGAGACACTACCCATGGACAAAGTTTTTGAAGTCGTCACACGGACAGCCAAGATCATGCACAAAGCTAGTTTTTGTTGTACTCGGCTTCTGACGGCAGGTTTTTCCCCCTTGGGTTTTTTTATGCGATGGAGAGACCATTTGAGGTGAATACCAGAATTCGAAAGATTAGAACGCGAAAGGATGTAGGTGTTGTAATTGCTTAAAGGCCTTCGGCCTCGCCACATAGGATCTAGTAAGATAATTTGTTTGTAATAATTACCTATTAAATAAATAAAATACTAGTTTTTGTTCCTCAGTAATATTCCTATATCCCGCAACACATGGCTAGATTTTTGTCTCTATATCGTTAAATAACTTCCAAACCAAGCGTTCTAGGGCATTAAAAACATAAATTTTGAGGTTAGAGACCTCAAAGAAACGTTTCTTACACCATAATCTGCAAGATATGATCTTCTTAAACATTCATTACATTTTTGCTGGTCCGGCGCTTCTCGATATTAACCCACCTGCTCAAAGACGTGCAGAATCTGCACCTAAATGTAAATGAGAGGGGCAAAGAGACAGAGAGACCGAAAGGGACAAAGAGAGAGGGAGGGAGAGGTAGAGCAAGAGAACACGAATGAGACAGAGGGAGGGTCGAAGAGAGAGGAGAGGCGGAGGGAGATAGGGCGAGAAGGAGAGAGGGGAGAGGCGGAGAGAGAGGGAGAGATGGAGGCAGGGAGAGACGGACAGAGAGACGTAGAAAGTGGGAGATGAAGAGCAGAACAACGTCTGCCGGGTTTCGCTAGTTAAATAATAATTGGTTCGTTGTTATAACATAAATTGAAGAATCGAGTGGCGACTGTCAGCAACATTAAAAGCATTTGTGATACTTATATCCATTTGTTTATAATTTCGAAAATCATTAACAAGTGAATATTTTCCTTAACCTACAACTATAAATAGAGGTGACTACAAAATAAGTATGCCCAGTGGTGTAATGCTAATGTTTTTTGACTTGCTTTTTTAAACAACCTCTGTTACGCTACGCTGTACCTCAGATGGTAAAACAATTTTTTGAAAAACATGTGGTTTGTCTTCAGCCTTAGTACATAAATAATTATTTATTTTGATAATAAATATGTATTTCCTTTGTGTGATAGTTTAAAAAGAAAATCTGCTCAAATTTTTTTGACTTTCTCATAGACTGCGAAAGTGGTACAGAGAAAGTATTGTAACGTAATTTTTATGGCCTTCCGCTGAAATATGCTAATGTCTTACCTTTTCTTTAAAGAGAACTACAAAATTGATATAGTTCAATCGATTTAAATGAACTCGAGGCTCTCGTAGTTTGAAATGGATATTGATTTTAGGGATTCTTTACCTGAAGTCTCAACAGTTAAAATTTTTTTTCCCTTGTCCCAAATTTTAGAGTTAACTTTGTCCTCAGATAGTGTAAAGAATCCTTAGAAGAAGGTCTCGTTTTCGATGAAATCCCTGATTTTTCGAAAATTGCAATTGTTAATTATTTTCGACACCTTCCTACAACTACAGTATTGAAGATAGAGATTATTAATGAAATATATTGATAAAAGACATTTTCTATCCGTTCAAGTACAATTTCGGAAATAAACGAAATTTTTAAACAATTGTCTCAAAATCTGCTCCATCCCCCCTCCCCGTATGTATCAAATAACGGCAAAATACTGGCGGTAGTCTCATTTCCGGCGAACTCGGTATTTTCAAGAATGTATCATTTCAATCATCAAAATTAAAGCTAAAGATTTTTATCAAAAAACAAACAAACAAACAAAATCTGTTTTCAACAACCAGCTCTTTAAAAAAAGGTCAAGTACAATTTAAAATGATAGTTGTTGTGGCGAAACTTTTGCAAAAAATTAATGCAATTTATAAAAAAAACATATTTTCAAAGTGTTTTCTTTAAATTTCTTCCACGGATAAAATAAGGGACACTTAAAAGAATGACGCAGGTCTGATTTTCGTTTAACTCTGAATTTTCGAAAAATATGTGTTATAAATATTGGGAAAGAAAATTATATTTTTAAGCGTCGGCCTGAGTGAGTACGTAAGAGCGACTGCATTGTGTCCTCACTCAACTCAGTAGACTTAAGTTCGAGTCTCGGTGAAGGGAGGCGGGGAATTGCTGATTGAAAACACTTTTCAATCACAAGGTTCATGCGGTAGTATAATATTGCGGAGCCGTTACACATAATGTAAGAAAGTAAGTACTGTTGGAGCTCTAACAGTTAAATGCGCATTCACGTAAAAAAGAGCGGTATTCACCTGAAGATTAAATATAACTTCTCTTAATAATAAGTAAGACGTTGCTCGATCATGTCATGATTCATTAATGAAAGACAACATTAACATTGGTTATCGCCATTATCAACAATGGATGTTTACTCTCTGAGAAGCGTGTACAGTTATCGTTTGCCTGTGTGAATTAGATGAATTACGGTACTCAATAGGGAGCACAGAAAAAGAAGAGGCTTGAGCCTTCCCTTGGCTGTCCAAATAAAACGACCGAAGTGAGAGCGTTTCCGTACACCCAGAGACGGCGGTGCATTGGCAAGTTGAATAACGAGCTCCCGGCGTGAATGGCTGTCGCAAAGCAATGGCTTCCGCGCACACTAGCAGGTCGACAGCCCTGCGTGCAGCGCTACAGAGGAGCGAGAATTCGCGTGGGAGAAGGAAGTTGCCGAGGGCGCCTTACTTTGAGTAATGCGAAAATAATACACCTCTGAAAGTAGAAGAGCATTTGTTACCAACGTCCAAACTTCTCTCTCCACAAAATTGCAGATCCATGTTCCTTATAAGATGGGAGGTTCATTTGTATTATTTTGAATGAAAGCAGATTATTTTCTACGGGCCATTATTATCTTAGTAGGAACTTCTCATCTGCATGAAGATAGCGAAATCATTGCCCTGCAATTTATCGCTCAATATTGTACTCTATCATTCTCATTGTTATTCCTTTGAACCAAACACACATACCATTTTTGTAAATTTGGTTCGGAATCGAGAAAGGACAGTACTAAAATTATAAAAACGAAAATTGTAAGGATAAGTAATTTTAACTTCAAGGTATTTTCGCACAGTTGGGTTTATCGTTGCTTCTAGTGATTGTTGGTTTTACTATCTTAAATTCGTAGTACAAAAAAGTTATGCAATTCAGTGTTGTAGTCGAATTAATGTTTTGTATTTTTGTTTTTGTTTTTTTCGTTTTCCTTTTCTTGTCTTCCAGAAACACACGTCCGTCCGTCTGTGTGCCTGTCCTCCCGTCTGTCTGTGAATTGCATTAACACTGAAAACGTGCATAGGATTTTCTCCAAATTGAGCATTCCCTTATCGAAACTGAGCGCACTCGATACCGTATCAATTCGAAACATGTTATAATTTGTGGGGATTCCCCATTTCAAGCCCTAAGAATTTTGTTCTAAGTACTCAAAAAGTGATACGTGAACTTCTGTGCTAAAAGTCCGATCACTTTTTATAGAGCAGGAAACATCCGACTTGGGCAGCCGAGGTTGCTAAGTCGCGAGTTGGAATCTCGCCTCGAGATCGTTTGTTTTCTTCTGTTGTGGTGTGGTGGACCACTATCGCCTTCCAACTCTCTTTCGCCAATTCCTACCGGGAGAGATGGCTCGGTGCATCAACTACAGTCACTTCAATGCTTCTGATCGGGAGTTCTGATCGTTAGTTTTCCGTGGTTTCTCCGATTAACACCAGGCGAATACCGGAGCAGTGCTCTAACAAACGGGCTACGGACCGCTCGCAATCTTCCCTCTCTCTTCCGTGACCCATCTTCACCCTTTACACACACGTACACTAACATGCATTACACTATTACACATGCCGGGAGACCGGTCAGGAACTTACAGCTTGTCACGGCTGGGGCGGTGTCTCGCTGGTGGGAGATATCTGGTTGGAGAAAACCCCGCTAGCCGACGGTAGGTCGGCGCCGGATCTCGCCATACAGCGGGGGATCTACCGCCACCTCCTGAGCAAAAACATTCACTACTCTTGAGGGACGAATGACCTTGGTAGTTGACGAGCTCGGAATCACTAACAATCAGTCATCCGTCCATTCCTAGCCGCACTTAGTGACACAGGTGCTTGAGGTATTTGCTCCAAGTAAGCGTAACATGTTGTGGCATCGTCTGCATTTCCAGCACACCTTGCATCGCCCTTGCATTTCAAATTCTATCCTTAATTTCTTCTCCTTCCACAGTGTGTTGTGAGCTAGAACAAAAAGATGTAAGGTTTGACGAAACACCAGTCCCATTAGATGTTGCCTACTTCTCTTCGTCTAAAACAGGATGAAGCGCGATGGACTCGCGAGCTGCCCTTGTTCAACTTGATGTACACTGCTCGATGTAGGGTCACGAGCCACATCGGCGCGATAGATGGGGAGAGCAATATATGCCGCGAAAGACATCGGATACCGCGGATGCAAATAAGCAATTGAGAAGCAATATGCATATACTCTTCTCGTCTAAAAAAGGTTGCATTGGGAAGGATTCGTCCGAAATTATCACAGCTTGGCAGGCTCAGTTCTCACGCGAAATTATGCGCACACGGCAATCAGAGAAGAGATGGCGCACAAGGCTTCCTAGACTTGTTGGACTTCGTAAGGTAGCATCGTTTTGCGCGTTTTAAATTGGAACTCCTGTCATTTTGTCGATAGCAACACAGGAGTAGTAGTGTAGCGCCACTCCACTCTATACTCCTCGCAGAAATGCTGGTAGTTTCACAAGTTAAGTGCATTCGAAACTTCGTGATTTCATCGTTAGGTGCGTTTACACTCCGTGTGCGAACGCATCCGAACGAACAATTCTTCGTTCGCTCGGCCGGTGGAAACAGAACACTGAGCGAATGTGTCGTTCGGACGAGATCGGTTGGCAGAAGCGAGCGAACGTTCGCTCGGTATGTTCGTTCCGTGTAAACGAATCCAGACGTCTAGCGAACACATTCCCTTGGAGCTGAAATGTTCGGGACACGGTCGAACATGTTCATTTCTATCTGCGAACACGTTGGCGAATGGCGCTAATTTCAACAGTCTTGTGAGCAGAAAGGCAAATTGTGAAGTTTGTTGTTTGCATAGAAAAATTATGAAACTTTTAAGTGATTTTTGAAGTGAAGTTTAAAGGTAGGAAAAGACAAATTAGGGAACAAAATATACAAATTTACTTATTGTAATTATATTTTTAAATTTGTTTTAATATTACGCACACCAGAAACAATTCACTTCTATCAAAACACACTTTAATAATATTGACAAAGGCGTGGCTTGAATAATGAAGTATTTTATATTTATTTTTGTTGAGCATATGTCAGTTTTATTATTTTAATTTAATAATAATAATTACTCTCAAACATTTCTGCTCAATACAATAGTTTTTACGTAAATTAACATGTTTTGTTAAATGATGATTCACATTTTTTTGAGAAATTGTAACTTTTTCGCCTACCTAAACAGCAATATGAGACCTACAAGGAATCTATAGTTATTTCCATTGGTCGAAGAACATTATAAGGAAGTTCAATTTAAAACCATTAAATTCAATAAAAGTAATAAAATTTCACATTATTTCAATTCTTGAACCAGTTCTTAGATATAGAATACGATTTATTGGTCATCTTTGTTTTTTATCAAAGCTCGCAAAAATAATTTACCCAAATTTCGTCATCTTCTATTCTTTTTACTATGAAAAGGATAATTCAGTCGCTTGTTCGTATTGCAATGACACTACAGCAGTGAGCTGCACTACAGATACACTAACCTCACTTGGGAGGGCTGCCGTTGCGAGCGGGCAATATGGCTGACAGAACAAACGTCCGGAGCGCGAGCTAGCTCGGTGGAAAAGGGTAGTAAATTCTTCCCCCGCCATCATCCGCCGAGCGAACGAGCCATCGTTCAGAATCTCTTGTTCGCACGATCGCCCAGTGTAAACGCACCTGTAGACCTCTGGAAGGTTGGTTGGTCCATTATATTGCACACTCCATCAGCCCGTAGCTCGCCGTACAAAATACTAAAGGTGCTACAACAGCACATATTTTCTCAAATAACTGGAAACTGTTAAGTATTATTGTAATTTTGCAATTTCTGCCCTACTAACACCTCAGCTATAACTTTAAAAAGTCAAATTCAACAAAATTCAAAAGGAGTGTATGTGGAGCGTTTATGCATTTATTTCTAAAGTCAGGAACTTTGCCATTTCTTTCTTTTACAAATGAAACAAACATGAATGAATGCAATTTTTAAAGTTAGTTGTATATTAATATTTATAGCATAACTTTTGCACCAATATTTGCACATTCATCTCATTCATTCGTTCATGTAATGTTAGTTTTATAAAATGTCTTAATTTTTGTTAAATCAGTATCCACTTCACTTCGATTTCATTGTTAACGTGACCTTTGTGATTTACCATCTACAAATGCTATAAAAATTTAAAAATATCTTGAAACAGTTCCCTTCGCTCGTCGCATCGCAGATCCAAGTCTCCTCCGTCAACTGCACGTGCCACCCCTGCTCGACCATTCTTCATTTCCAGCGTCTCCAGCCAAAGAAATGACGTCAGAACTCTCCGGATGCTGCGTCAAGACGCGCATTTGAAAATACCTGCAATTTGGCAAGAGTCCCACGCTGCTTCGCTTTCGTCAGCGGACTGCGCTGCTGTGCACGCCCGCCTCTGGCGCCTCGCCTCGCTTTGCACCTCAACTCGCGCTTCGACTCACCTTGCCTCGCTTCACCTTGCCTACCGCCTCTCCTCGCCTTACGCCTCACCTCGCCTAACGCCTCATCTCGCCTAGCACCTCACCTCGCCTCTCACCTCTCTACACCGCGCCTAGCACCTCGACTCGCCTAGCTCCATACATTGTCTTTCACTTTACCTCGCCCTTGCGTCACATCACCGAACGTATCACTTCGCCTAGCGCTTCACCTCGTCTAGCACCTCGCCTAGCGCTTCGCCTCACCTCGCCTAGTACCTCGTCTCACGTCTCCTCGCCTAGCGCCTCAGTTCATCCCGCCTAGCACCTCGTCTCTGCTAGCGCATCACCTCGCTTAGCACTTTTCCTAGCGCCTTGCCTAGCATCTCCCCTCGCCTAGACCTTCGTCTCGTCTAACACCTGGCCTTGCTTAGCTCTTCGCCTCACCTCGCCTAGCACCTCTCCTCGCCTAGCGTTTCACTTCGCACCTCCCCTCGCCTGTCGCCTGTCTCATCTCGCGTAGCTCCTCGCGTAGCACCTTCCCACGCCTAGCACATCGCCTCACCTAGAGCTTCGCCTAGCATCTCGCCTCATCTCACCTCGCCTAGCGCCTCTCCTCGTCTGGCTTCGCACCTCCCCTCGCCTAGAGCCTCGCCTCATCTCATCTCGCACCTCCCCTCGCTTAGCGCTTGGCCTAGCGCCACGCCTTATTTCGCCTAGCACCTCGCCTCGCCTAGCACCTTGCCTGGCGTAGAACTTCGTCTCTCCTAGTGCTTCGCATAGCGATTCACCTCACCTCTCTTCGTCTAGCGCTTTGTCTAGCGCTTGGTCTCATCTCGCTTCGTACCTCGTCTCGCCTCGCGTAGTGCCTTGCATAGCCTAGCACCTCGCCTTGCGTAGCGCATCTCCTTGCGCCTTGCCTCGCGCTTCGCCTCGCGCCGCACTCGGAAAAGTGCGTCGTCATTCAGAAGAGGTTGCGCCGAATACAGGGCACCTGTTGCTCGCCCTGCCCCCATTGCTTTAGGGATATGAAAACCTTGGAATATTTTCCAGGAAAGGGAGGAGTCCAATTGCTCGTTTATCATCAGTTACATGTGTGTGACTCAAAGTTGGTGAACTCTCGAATTTCAACGCTTGAAATACGATATTCGTATGAAAAGGAATTTCCTTTTTACACCGTAACCGGCTGAAATGACATAACATATGTTGCCATAGAAGTTTTTTTGACCGGATGGCCCGGAGGTCCTACACATTTTTTGTGCACTTCATTACCACACATGTATGGCGCGTAGAGATTGTCCCGGATAAGGTGGTTCCCCCGTGGCGGAGATATCGTAAGGGAGGAACCTACTCAAGCCGACGTATAGGTCGGCACCGAATATCATCACCTTGCGGTGGCGGAACATCGACCCCTGAGAAACAACACACACTACACTTACGGTACTAATGGCCACAGCTGTTAATGCACAATCATTGATACTGCTTTCACCGACGTTCTGCATGTTTGTTTACTACGTAACAGGAATGCTATTAAGTGATTTTAATTTGACGGAATCAGGATAAAATTCATCTATGAATTAAGTTTTCGGTGTTTTAATCTGTCAAATAATATAAAATAGGCGAATAACTGTAATTTCAAATTGTTGAACTCAGTCCAGGAGGCAGGCCATTTTCGCAAATGTCTTGTTTAGCCGTTTCTTGAGGGATTCTTATTACAAGTATACTATTCTGGCAGCTCGAGAAATGGCAATGAGACGAATTGGTGTCGACATGGTTGTGGAGTAGTCCGACGATTGTCTCAACGTCTTAACGAGAACATTACTTCTCACAATTCAGAGGATTGGTCTTTACGATAACACAGCATGTTGCAAAACAGATACTGTCTTTTGGCTTCACTTCAATATTCTTTAGTATTTGAGACGCTTGAGCAATGGTTCGTAACCTCGTTCCGTTGTTCAGCAGTAAAACTAGATACTCTTTGGACATGAGTAGTCGACCAATATGAGAGTGAAAGGTGGCATAGGAAGTCCAATGTTCATAGTAATGTCGGAGCGTTTGGTGTCATGTGTTGACACATTGACTGCCAAATTAGTTTTGAGACCGCCGGCGTCACGCTTCAAACAGCTCAGTTTGCTACTCTTTGAAGGCATTTTAGATCAAAAGATCATATATTTCAAACTTCCCGCCGCGAAGATTAATTTTGCTCAGAAAAGCCGCGCGAATTCCTTCCCAGTTGAGCAAATACGCATTTCTTTCATAAAATGTTCTTTGACATCGATTGTCAACTGCTTCCTGTTCGGAGCGTCGCCAAAAGATCGCATTAGCTCCTCGGCGTCCGCGACTAAATATGTATCCTCGGAATTCAGCTCTTTCCACGTTAGACGCAACGGGCTCGCATTGTCAAGATAAGTCAGAGGAGCCGCGAACAGGTTCGTGGCCATCGTGCACAGCAGCTAAGTGAAATGTGTTGAGCGCATTCAAAGTTCGATTCTGGGCGCTGCCAGGCAATTCCCAGCACCTTCCTGCCGTCGAACGTGAAGTAAAATGTGAAATTCGTAACGAAAACGTTTAATTTCGTCTGATCAGAGGTAACCATGATAATCTCTTCAATATCCATTGATACTTTCGGCAAAGTAACAATCTTAGTCAATTATGTATCGTTTCTTTTCCAGAACAAGAGAGATAATGAGAATTGTCGATGGAAAAGGCGACGTTCGTTGCAGTTTCTGCTAATGCTCTCCTAATTTATCTAAGCAATATTTTGCAGCCTCAACATCATTTGAAGGCATATCTCAAATCGATAAGTGACGGGCAGCTGGGTCGAGATTCATCATTCTTATATGTTCGTTCATTTTGATTATTTCGCATCACTTTCTCGCATTTCTCTCGTTCATTATTGTCTCACCATACACTTACTTTATTTGACGATAAATTTCTGTAGGTTTCCAATTTTGGGCATTCAAACATCGAAAACCACTCCTTATCTTTCAGTAGGCGGGACAATTACATTTTAAGCTACGTTCGAAACTCACAGCGTTTCTATAGCGTAGAGGCTCTCCGCGAGCTAACACGGACGCCCCGAGTTCGAGTCTCGGCGCAGAAAAAATATTTGCTGGTTGAAAATACTTTTCCAGTTTGATGTAATCGTAACGCAGTAATGCAAGACAGTATGTATTGTTGTAGCACCCTTAGTTACTCTCCTTTGCAGCTTTCGATGGCTTAATCATCAAATCTGCTATGCGAAGTTAACAATTCGACTACAAGTAAATTTGTCGGGTCTATATCTACTCATATCGTTACATCAACGCTGAGAATGCAATGATGATGATGATGGCCAAGCCAATGAAAACTGTTGATGTAATTATCAACTTTAGTTATTGACACGATATTATTACTTGCTGGTATCTCTGATCGCGTTTCATTTGAGATTGCCGTTGATTCCTGAAAGAGTGTGAGCCTGCTTGTGTGGTGCAGGACGCGCGGAGCGTGCTGGTGCAGCGCGGGGGGCGCACGCCCGTGTACGCGGCGCTGCTGGGCCCGCAGGGCACCGTGCGCCTGGGGCTGGCCGACATGCGGCTGCACGCGCGCGGGCTGGCGGCGGCGCGCCTGCTGCCCGCCCTGCGCCGCCTCCTCGCGCCCGCCCCCGCGCCGCTCGTGCTCGTGGACGGCAACGCCCCCGCCGACGCCGTCACCGGCCTCCTCCAGCTCTGCAGCGACCTCCGCGTGCCCGGTGAGTAAGCGAGATGGCCGCGCACTCGGCGAAAGGGTATGTTACCTCACGTCTTTCGTTTCGCCTTGGCAGTTTTCGCGAATTAAAGTTCGCAAGTGTGAAATTTTGTGTATTCTCCTTTGAGGTTTGTGTGTTGCCTGAGTTATTCGTCTGTCACTTTCGTGAAGGAAATTAGAAGTAAGTTGGGGTAACAAAATACCCCTGTATGCGTGTATGTATGAATACGTCCTCCTCCCTCAAATAAACAAGCTCTTATTTTTGCTCTTAACTAAGAAAAATGTATTGATATTCTCTACTATGCACTCTGGAGACAATTAGCGTACGAAGAAAGCAAACATGAGTGACTAAAATGAAATATGTGACCAAAGCCAGAGAACATAGTACATGCAAACATGCATGTCTCAAATGCCACAACTCCGTCTTCCAAGAACACGGATTAAACATATGTTTTTCATGCAACATCAACTCAATATGACTGAAAAAATTGCGGTTTACTTTATATAAATATTCAGTCGCGAAATGATAACGCGTCAAACGAAGTCATTATCGCAAGAGAAATTGGTAATAAACAAGCCCGCTAAAACGTTTAACTTTTGCAGCCAGCTCGCTTTTTTTAAAAAAAAAAATATTTTTTTTTAAATTTAAAAATTGCCTATTTATGAAGACACTTTACACAAGAAATACTCATAAATATTTGCGTGGCCTTATTTGAAGACCTGTTTTTGGTGGACAAATTTCATTAAGAAAAAAATGCTTAGCTTTATAATTGTAGTTGTAGCAAGACGCCGAAAATATTTTTAGATTTTCAATTTTCGAAAACTCGGGGATTTTAATGTTCCTGGGACCTGCATCATTCTGAAGGGTCCTTTACGGTATCTGAGGTCAACATTTAATAGAAAAATTTGATGCGATTTTGGGAAAATTATTTTAAAAATATATAATATTGCCTAAATTTTAAGCAAAAAACCAAAAATACTCAAGTTTTCCAAAAAATGTTACCTGCCTTTTTTTGAAAATATATTTTTAAAGGACAGATTTCATTAAGGGAAAATGTTTGTCTTGAATATTTTATGAATTCTTGAATTTTATCTATATTATATAAAGGTAGTTAAACGCAAATGAGACCTGCACCATTCTCTTAAAAGTCCTTCACTCTATCCAACAACAAAATTGAATCAAAACATTTTGTGTTATTTCTTCGAACTTTTTTAAAATGTTCCAGGGAATTCATGTGAAATACCCCCCTCAATTAAAATATCGGTTTCAAATTCAAGGGGCTGCTACATCAGCCAGATCGATAGGAGTATATCAGTTTTGGAGAAAATCGGATGAACGGTTTAGCGGCTAGACACAAACCAACAGACAGACAGACGTTTTGCCGTTAATCGACTTTTCGGTATCAAGGATCCACAAAACATGGATTTTGGCTACACCACATGTAAATGATTTTTTTTATATATTTCGCAACTGTATTATCCAATTTTTCGTTACCAGGACCGTGTAAGAAGCGTTTTTCTGCCGAAAATTCACCGTTTTTCTCGCAGCATTACATAACTTTCTCCACACTGCAGTAGTAGTAGCGAGAAAGCAGAAATGAAACAAAATTGTCGTCATTAATTCTTGTATGAAATATAGCTTGCCTTTGAGCGTATCACGTCAGTAGATTTACACTTCTATGAAATATTTATTCTATATCAACAAGCTTGAGTCGCTATTTTTTTGACATTGTAAGTTTATTGCAGAGATGAGTTGCAGTATTTTGAAATGATTTATTTTGTTACTCTTAAACACACTCAGGGCGTTTTACATGGGGCAGATGGTTCCTGTCCCTCTGTGGTGAAACAGATTTGCGGAAAAGCTAACAGTGGGCCGCCCAGAGGGCTGTTACGAACAGTAATTTCAAGCGTGCAGTCTTGCAGACTCGCAACTATAGCATAACTGGCTTTGAAGAGGCAGGCAGGGGGAAACGCAAGATAAAATGCTTTAAGAGTAAAGGATTGTGGTACATATGATATGCTTACTGTTTGTGTAATAGACAAGGAAAGCTCTTAGAGCGAATGAGGGGCAACTAAGAACAACGGGTGTACGTAACTTATTCTGAAGGGATGATTGCAGTTTGACCTAAATGCTCCAGTTTTCTGTGAGGTATTTTACCAATTTCCAAACAACTTGCCTTCACTATAAGGTATAAAAATGTTTCCTCCTGTCATTCATTTGAGCACATTGCAGTTTTGTTATGCGATGATAGCTGAACTTCATCATATTTCCCCCGTGCTGTCCCTTTATCCCTCGTCCATTCACCTCCCTCTCTCTCTCTCTCTATCATCTCCAGGACTTTCTCTCTCTTCTCTTCTCATTTACTTACAAACCGTTTGTCAGCGAGAGAATTCTTCGGTGAAATTGAACTTCAAAGTCTTGTGATGAAGTGCATTCTTTTACAATTGCTTACGTGGAATTGTACTCGGCCCTCGTCTTCAGCAGTGGCCGTCCGGCAGAAGCGAGAATGCGTTCAAGTACCAGCAGATGGCTGGGTCAAATACAACCACATTCTGAAGGAGAATACCAGCGGCCGTACGTTTTCAGTAGTTCCGTGACAGATAGCAGGGACATATTAAAACACAGACTAAAGAACAGTTGTAACAACCTCTTATCGGTATTTTCCATATTTTCTCTGATCAGTGCCAGACGAATGTCGGAGTAGTGTCCTAACGAAGGGCCATAGACCGCATGCTTATCTTCCTTTCCTCATCCTTGTGCCCTTCTCCCCCCTTACACATACACACACACACACACACACACACACACACACACACACTACATATTATATTGGAGATGGTTCAGGAGCTTGTCCCGGCTGGGGAAGATTCTTGGAAGGAGAAAATCACAGTAAGCCGACGCGTAGGTCGGCGCCGCATATTTCGTTCAGACGGGGAGGAACATCGCCACCTCCCGAGATATAGCACGCACTGCAGTTACGGGACTAATGACCGCAGTGGTCGCACCCGAGGAGGCCACTCTCGGAAACATCGTGGCCGCCGCCGCGCCGCTCGGTTGCTCGCTCTTCTCGCGCCTTTTGCCCGCCTCGCCGCCGCCTCCTTTCGCTTCCCGGCCGGCGCAGCGCCTGGGGCGGCCTGGGATGGCGCTAATTAAATATGCACGTCCCTTGCGAACAAAGGTCTGCCCGCGCAGCCTCGCAAACGGCGCAGAGAGGAGGCTGAAATACGAGTCGCCCGAGAGAATAGAGTTGTCCTTTAATCATATGCGCGCGCGTCTTTTCCTTTGGAGAAGTCGCCCCTCTGGCAGCTTCCCTGATTTGCTGAGGTTGCGCGGGGCAACAGCGAGTTGTAGCGCGTCTTTAGGAAGACGAACTGCGCGCTGTCGCCCATTAGCCGAGCAGTAGAAATACCCGTACTGCTGTAAATGATGCCTTCTTAATTTGAAAACTCGCTGAATGTGCAAAATCGCAGACGGGAAGAGATAGCTCAGGGCATCAACTGATGTCACTGCAGTGCTTCTGACTGGGAGATCCTAGGGGTGAGTCCCGATGGTGACTGCAGGATTTTCGACTCGACCACATACGCCGGGAGACCGGTCCGAAGCCTAGAGCTTGTCCCGGCCGGGGCGGTGCCCCGCTGGCGGGCGATACCTGGTTGAGAAAACCCCGTTAGCCGACTGAAGGTCGGCGCGGGATCTCACCATCAAGTGGGGGAAGACCACCGCACCTCCCGAAGAAAAAGACATCCACTACCCTTACGGGGCTAATGACATTAGCTTATGCTTAAATTATGCGCCGAAATCACTAACAATCAATCAGCAAAACCGCAATGCGCGTCTCAAATACAGTTGTTGACTAAAAGTTTCTGTAATCTCGAGTTAATGGTAAATCTCACACTTGATATCAACCTGATCATTATTTTCTATGAATAAAATTGGATTAAAATTGTGTTTAATGTATAGAAAGGAACATACCTAGGTATGGTAAATAAAAGATGTTGTCTGGTATCAACAATTTATTTTGCTAATGATCTTTTCGATTGCGTAGCGATCATCCTCAGAGCTTGCAGCTTCCGGGCCGAAAACAAAGTTCTGGAACCCTGTGTTCTGGAAATTACAAGGAGTGATGACTGCGTCGGTCCGTAGTAAGCAAGTGCGAGTGTCGGTTTTTCGAGATACTCTGACATGATATCGTATTAGCAATGCCCTAATATTGAAATTGCTAGCACATACTCCCACGCTTTCACGTGCACCGCATGCAAGGAATGAAGGGTGACGTGAAGCATTCCGCAAACGGCCTGTAGGGTGCGTGCCAATCCACGCGCACTTAGCATGCCACGTGTTTCACCGGATATCGTAGGTTCCTGCGGCCTCATTCTGTGCAGTGTTAGATGGAAGGGAAAATACAGGGAGAACTCACAATGGTATGTTACACCTCTAAATGTGAGCAGGAGCGGATCTCTGCATTCAATTCAAGTTAGCTGTCTACCTGAACAAAATGAAACTAGACGTTTGTGTTTTTTTGGTTTCGTTTTTCCTTGTACGTTTGATTTCTTTATACATTTAGAGATAAAATTTTGTTTAAACATGTCTCTATTTGTTTGTGAATAATTGGTCAAGGTGCAGGTTTTTATTTCAAACAGCATAACTCTTCATCAAATTGTTATATTTTGATTTTTTTAATCATTCACAATTGTCTATTCTAGTGAATGAAATAAAATGGTAAAGGTAATGTAAAAATTAGAGAGACAGAATTTGATTATTTGAGAAAAATAGTTTGTAAGTTTCTTCTGGACATTGCAATTCATATAACTGACACTTTTAGTGACACATTAACTATTCTAGTTCATTCACTAGCAAAAATCATGGCTAAATGCTACAAAAATAATTATAGTGTTGTCAGTTATCATTTATAGTTTATTATTGATGTTTGACATGCATGAATGTGCTGAAAATTCCCAAATTGACAGTTGACACGCGCTTTTATATATTATTTTCTGAAAAACTAAGAGACTTTCTAAGTCATTTAAAGCATTTAAAAGATAGTAAAACAGGGCATACGACTCAATAAAATTTTGAAAAATACGAAATTTCACGACTTTTCATT
Organism: Gryllus bimaculatus; assembly: GCA_017312745.1. Lineage (NCBI taxonomy): Eukaryota > Metazoa > Arthropoda > Insecta > Orthoptera > Gryllidae > Gryllus > Gryllus bimaculatus. Next base: position 2,126,264 of record BOPP01000084.1, on the reverse strand, counting down.
ATCTTGAAATAGACAGCTAGGTCCCGACCTTAAAGGGGTCGTGGTTGAATGAAATTATATTAGATAGCGAAAAATCTCGAGAAATTAATGTTCGTAAACGAGTTTTTCTCAAGCTGTGCTACCTGAAATGTAGCTTTCTTATCATTTGGTGTGTGGAAAGGGAAAAAAAACTTATCAATCGAGTCCTGCCAACCTGCCCTTCATATCTAGTATAAAATGCCAGTTTGTCTCTAAGTATTATCTGAATGTATGTTTCTAGTTCTAATCAAATGTGTATATTTAGCCGTTGTAAATCATTAGTTAGAATTATATTGACAAAATTAACACTTTTGCTGTTACAATAATATGATGTAATAAGAATGCATCTCTGTGCAGATGGATCCAAACCAATATTCCCCCTATGCACACGAAAAATGACGAGAAACATACAATACAGTATATTCTGAGAAACGAACGCAGTGGTTCTGTGTATGCAAGGTCATACATAATGTATCAACGATGAACGATGCGTATTTTAGCCGTAAATAGAATTATTAGTTTATATTAACGCGGACGTAAGGCAGATGTTCATTATCGCCTTATCGGTGCAGGGTTACAATGGCGTGTTTCTACATACAACAGTGACCGCTAATTCGTATGGGATACTCATTTTCCTAATTAGCATTTTTGATACCGCTAGCATGAAAATAAATAGAAAAATATAGTAATGTAACCGACATGAATCAGCCCCGCGTTGGGCATGTCAATTTGTAATGTAATTAAACCTTTTCAATTTATCAACTATCTTTAACTAAACTTATTTTATCATTCCCCAAGCTAGGTAACCATTCGTTACGTTTTTGATTCGAATTTAATTTGCCCTGCTATGCTCGTAAATCCACTGCTAGCAAATCATTGTTATTTGTTGAAATCAAAACTGATTAGTTACTCCTAGTTTGGCTAGCTCTTTATATATATATATATATATATATATATATATATATATATATTAAGATCTTGCATGAGTTCGATGTACAACATACATTACCTTACCTGTTGCACGTGGACGTGTGACTCTGAACAGAAATCACGATTCCTGGATCTTTTGTGGAATTTACTACTTACTGAATTGATGGCAATTCAATTAAATATCAGCCTTTTCTTTTCAAACATCAAATAACATTTTTTGCAACATTCTAGTAACATGTCTCGAGCTCGTCATTAATTTATGATTCTATGGACTTCAAATTTATTCAACCGTACGGCTTTGATAATGTTCGTAAGCTTACGGAATGTCTTCCCGGTTGATATGATCTCGCCGGCTTCTCCAAAAAGGGATGACCTGGGTCCTCCTGTGGTGTAATTTATAAGCCTAATGTCCGTGTAAACTTTAAATGTCACCCGACTGTTGCTAATTATACAGCCCGCTATTCGTCCAATAAACTGCGAAAAGTAAATATTATTGTTTTTGAAAATAGTAAATAAGTCGGTAGAAGAAGAAACGAGTTGCATTGTGGAAGCAGAAGCGAATTTTATATTCTCGTTAAATAGCAAGGGAACTTTGGAACTAGAAAACAAGTGTTAGAAAAATAAACAATTTTAAGAATCATCCGGAAGCAATTCGAAAAGGAGGGCAAAAATTTAGAAAAAGAACGTGAAAAGGCAGAAAGATACTTATACGGAAAGACAATTGAATAAAAAATTGAACACTAAATTAAGTTCATTATATTACGCATGAAGACTTGTATCAAATTCTGTCAGCCTTCATGCAGCTGGTTGCGTGTATTTTGTAAATGTACATTCCCGCCTGAGATATGGTATAAAATTCTGGGGAAACTCATCATGTAGAACCCAGACCTTTAGATTGCATAAGAAAATTATTCGAATAATGAAAAAGTGCCAATTAGTCAAGATTAAGTCATTATTTCGAAAATTAGTAAATTCGTTCTCAGAGTTAATAATGAAAATCGTGAAACATGATATACAAATATCGACAGTTGTTTTTCTGCATTGCTAACAAGTAATAGCACATCCCCTTACTCTACTCTGCATTTACAAGCAAAAGGAGAGCTCAACAAAACGTGCGCATAGTAGAACTATGTTGACG
>BOPP01000084.1:2073889-2123930 GCA_017312745.1 Gryllus bimaculatus | reverse complement strand
GCTATTTTTAAAATTTATTTTTACTTATGTTAAACTTTTACTCATCTTTCAACTATTTGTAGTTAAAATGAAGGGAAGGGATTCTGGAAATCAGAAAAACGTGCAGATAATCTTTTCCCCCCTACGTCACATACAGTTTTTACTGATTTTTTTGACTGAATAAATCTAAATTGAGTATAGGTAGGTAGTACCTTTCGAAATAAGTTGGAATTTCGGCAAAGCAGATGAACCAGAGGGCAATGAACTTTGGGGAACACGGCGAATTAGAAGGCAAAATTTTCAGATCCTCTGAAAAGTGCCAAATCAGAATAGAGGTAAAGAAAATTTAAAATGTTCCAAAAGATCACGGTTTTTGCTTTCTTGCGAGCGGTTTTTGTTTTTTTATTGAAAAACAATCGAAAGACTGGACTGTCTGGGTCTGGAAAGGACACAGATGGGTGATAGATTCCGAGCCGACATTTGCTAACCTGTGCTGGCAAGTTATTGTGTTTTTGGGAGAGTGAATTGTTACCAGAGAGAAGAGAACGGATTTGTGAGCCGATGGTAACGCTATTGCAGTCAGGGAAGTGAACATTCTGAAAATATTACCCGCGTGTACGGAATAAATTTATAGGAAGGCGAAGTATTGTAGTAGATCTAGGAAAGCTTAAACAATGTACATTGCCATCAAAATTATAATATGCACGGTATGAATGAGAATAGTGTAAATATTTTGTTGTTAAGCATGAATGTTAAATTTAGATTTTGTATTGTATAGAAGGTTGTTTTTTTTGTGTGTGTGTGTGTGTGATGATTTTATTGGTAGCGTCACAAAGGAAAATAGCATCGATTAACATTGCCAAATAAACAACAGTATCACCTAACACGGTACTGAATATACAGTTGAAAATGTCTGTTTCTTTTGGCTTTAGATTAAGAAAGATAATTTCCCCTCCATTACCAATAAGATAATGAGAAATATCATTTTTCCCTACCCTGCACAGGAGGGAACTTCAGTCCCATGACCCAATATAAATTTTTCAGTGGCCGCCCGTGCCAAAAATAATATTATTTTAAAATTTGTTAGAGTTTGTGTCTCAGGTAAACACGTAATAGATGTAAAGAAATTATTCTAATACAGAGGCACGATGGGACGGTCACAATAGAGCAATATGGTATGTTATCTCATAGAATACATTTAGCATTATCCGTACCAAAACTTAAAAGAAAAAATTGGAGCCGTTTTTGATAAATTTTGAAAATGTGCATAGGGCTTTATGTGAAATACCCCAAATTTTAAGGAATGTTTTTGAAAATTTCAAAGCTTCGAAATGAACTAACCGAGACCAAAGGAAATAAAAAAAAACAATACTGTGCCATTCAGTAACACAACTAGTTTATCAGGGCCCGGTAATGATTTTTTCTGCCGCAAATACGTACGTATACGGGAAAGTAAAAAAAGTCTATCTTTTTATGGCGAGACTGGAGATTTTACCCACAGAACAATAAAGGATTTTACCTGAGTACTGGGTATCCTGTCGAGTCATGAAAAGGGATTTTTGCCGCATAAAACACAATATTTTAATTGACACCCCTTTGCCTTCCCCTTATGCATACGGCATTAGTAATTTTAGACATTCCCGTGAGCACTGAAATTATCTTCAACTTATATTTACTTTCTCCGTATTTTAATGTAATAAATTTACTCCAACTACTTTATAGGTAAATGATGTGCATTATTTCAAATATATATTCCCATAGTTTCACCTAGAAATAAAATTCTCCCCAAGTCTCTCAGACCCAGTGCGTTATGTTTGGAAATTCAACACTGGCTCTGCCAGGTTAAATAATTAAAGTGAGTTTTCAGTAGGGTAGAAACAAAAGTTTGTGGGACCATTGTAAAGCAGGGAATATTTCAAAAATATTTTAATAATTTGATTTAAATTGTGTTAGTAAAGTAGGTTATAATGTTGCATGTGTAAGTCACTAAATGAAAAAACTCCTCCACAAACAAAGACATAACTCCCTTTACCCAAAAACCATTGAATTTATCATACAATCATGATAGTAAGTAATGTACGGTACTTTAGAGTGTAATAAAAGAAAAATTATGAAACCCCCAAAGTTGGATCCTTTGGGGTGTCACAGTTCATCACCATCTAATACCAAGAAAAGGTTTTGGATGTAGAAAGATAATCAAACAGATGGTTGAGTTGGTGGATGATTATTATATGGCAGGGTTGTCACTGTATTTCAATGCAAATACATATTTTTCCCTTATAGTATCTTAACTGGTAGGTGCATCAAATACTCAATTATTTAAATTTGGGTTAATGATGTATATTTCGCTAATTTTTTTAATTGCAATGTGCAGATTTTGCTATAAAGCATTTATCATTATTTGTATTTATTTCAAGAAATTTAATTTTTAATTTTGTCATGTGGTTTTTACTTGTGGTTCATTGTAGCTGATATCAATTTTCTGTATCTGAATTATGTTTGATATTTAAAAGGATAATCACAATGATGCCATCTTGAAAGTTGGTAATGTTGATAAATTAACTTTTGTGATTTGAACTCCTCAAGTTACATAGAAAGCTTACCTCATAAATGCAAAAGAAATAGGGTATGATAAAGAAATTAGCTTCCGTTTTCATGGTTTGAGGCTACTAAGGGTTTCTCGTAATTGCACTCAAAAGTGGTTACAATGCTAGTAATTGTTAAATGTATTAAGTCCTCCCAATGTGGAAACTAATGCTTCTCTTTGAAATTCCGTTGAGCAGTACAGGCTTAGGTGACTCAGCTATCGATGCTGCTTATTGACAGTATTGAGCTATTGATGTCACTACAGTTCATCTGACTGGGAGGTTCTAGGTTCCAAGTCCTCATGGTGGCAGGATTTTCGACTCTTACTTTATAGCTAGGTGAAATTCAGCAACTGTCTGGAGGAGAACTCTATGGGCTGGGTGTACTGATCAACACCAGGCAAATACCAGAGCAGTACCCTGACAAATGGGCTATGGATCATGCAAGATTTTTCCTTCCTCTTCCATCTATCCTTACCCCTTACTTTCACATGCACCGCACTATTAATTGTGAGACTTTTCTTGAATGATTACCTTGCGTCCCCCACTCTGGCACACAGTTGAAGGCAAAACCTCGCAGGGAGCACTGATGACAACATTAAAAACACATCTTCACTGGCGCAAAATAGTAACAATTTCCTGTTGAAGGCGAGAACTTCTGTCCGTGATTTTCTCCAAAAGACCTAAAGAAATGACCTAAGAAGGTGAAGATCCATTATAGGAAATACCTCGAACTCTTGAAAATGTTAGAACGCAAATTATTGAGAATGTTGTGAAGGCATGACTGATTCTCCAGATTGGCATTGCTTCATAAAATCTACCCCCACTTTACCCGCATTTCTTCAATCCATCGTTCAAGAAATGTTGCGCGAGTAATACCACATATTCCAGGACACCAGGTGGGAGCTTAGAACTTAACCCAGTAGCCCCACTAATGGGAGATACCTAGTTGGGCGAACCCCGCAAGCCAACAGATAGGGTAGGTTATTGCCATCCAGCGGGGAAAGGTCACTGCTTCCTCCCACAATAGAACATACATTACATTTACAGGAATAATGAACTTAGTAGGTTACGTGCCCAGAATCACTGATCAATCAATCTATCTATTGAGAAGTACAGTAAGAGTTAAGTTCAAGATTAACGTACTTTGCAGAAAAATTATAAAATACCTATATTAAACCATCATTACTGTTTTTCATCAGTATGTATTTTTTGAAGATTTTACTGCATAAATATATTTTATATTTAGTTCATTTAAAGCCAATCTTTAAGTTACCACACTAGTGTGATTTGAGTCCACTCACTAAATTTTTAATACTAGTTTGGAAAAATGAGCAAATGCAGTCTGAATCGTGTTAGTCATTGTTGTAATTGTATTTTGCTCTAATCTCAAACAATTTCACTGATCTGTACTCCTTAAATTCTGAAAGTTCATAATTGAATTAAGAAAATAGAAATGTCTCTTTTTTTTTTCAATGCCACAAACAAATTACAAGGGGAAAAATAATAAATTCAAAAACAACTTGTGATAAAGGTGTGAAAATATAACCCAGATAAAAGAATTTAATTGAATATATTTTCCAAATAATACAAAAGAGTGCGTTCGCTTAATACTTAAAAAATGGACGGAATTATATAAAATATGTAAAATGCAATGTAACTTCAATAATAGATGAAACACTACTAGGCCTCAAGTGTATACATTTTGCCCAGTTTCATAATAAGCAACATTTAATAAATGTTAAAGAGATTCACATTCTTACAGTCTCTCATAATATGATTTATACATATCCATTATTACGAGAATCAGGGCGTGGGTACATCTGCATCACCAGATTTTTACTCTCCTGACGCAATTCCCAACCTTTGCGTGCATCCTGAAACAAAGCGAAGATCCCAATGACAAAATATGAAAATTAATCGTTTTATTTTCAATATCAGTGCAATGGTCAGGTAATCTTAAAGGTCACATGCAATTAATTTGGTAATCTTGTAATTGGTTTGCATTCAAATATTCCTATCATGTTAATGAGTTCATTGCAAAAGGAATAAACATGAATAAGCCGAGATAGACAAATTATATAACATGATTATGTTTTGACTAAATAAATTTAAGCTATTCCACAGCTCTCTTTGAGAAACTATTATTATCTGGTACAAACCTTGTTATCATGAATCTGAACTGGGGGGAAGTTAATTGTAATTAGGACATATTAAGTAATGTTAGGGTTTTAGATGGCTAAAACTGATGTTAACCATTGTTCTCCTTGACCTAATTACTAATCATCCAATCATTACTGATCATTAATTTAGACTTTAATAATTGACCATGAAAGTAACAGTGTAAACTTTCACACAACAATAAACAATTTGTAATTTTTCAAATTATGTGTGACGGTTATGTTTCAAATTATATTTGATGATTATGAAATCCAGGTTCAATTTCGGGCTGGGGCAGTCAATACTTCAAACAGTCAAACATCATTTAAAACATGTGTGATCTGGATCTGACATGCTTCTGCTACATAGCTATGGGGCCGCAATGTTTGTTAGTAAATGCAAAACAAGAAAGATATTAAAAGTAATTATCTAACATACAAAAGCTACTAGTTGGCAAAATTTTTCATTTTATCATAAAATTAGTGACAGACAGTTCTAACATTGGTCATAGAAAGTGCATTAAATAAATTTGTGCCAATGGTATTACAATATTCTTGGTTTAGAAGCATGTCATATCGTAGATTATTTACTCTTCAGAGTGGCTTCTGGTTATTGACCACCTTTGATGAGAAGAGTCAGCATTGTGTCAGAAGCAGAAGTGCTAATTTGACACCTCACTATGCATCCTTTTAAACAAATTGTCTTGGTGGTCAGAAAAGGTTGTCGTTCAAAATATTTTCACAGCTAAGTTTAACACTAACAGAGCAACCAAGAAAGTAAAAAGCATTGGTGAACTTCTATAAAAGCTACATACTCAATAATTTTATTCAACACTTCAATGTATACTTCTATTTGAAAATCAAATGAATGACTTCTTAATGAATATTTTAGAAAGAAGCAGCAACTACAACTACTTACCAAATAAAGTAAGCCAGATGCAAATAAATGGAAGAAAAATGAAATAACTGCAAGTCCATATGACCAACTCAAATAATTATAATTTGGATACATTAGCCAGTCACGTCGCCAGCATTCTCCTCCAAAAATGGCCACAGACAAAAATAAAAGAGCAGCAGCACATACTGTTGCAATAGCACACACACCAGCAATAAACCACTGATACAGAAGTACTGGTCGTAGAGGCCAACGAATTAGTACTAATGCCAAAGCTATTTGGGATGCAAAAGAGAGCATCAGAGCCAAGGTGACAAAGGCCTGTACTGCCATCAGCCAACCTTTAAAACAAATTAAAAAAATACACATTAAAATGGGAATATTAGAAGAGACTATAAGAAACTTGTAAAACTCTGTCCATAGAATAGACAAATATAAAGAGTCATTGCCATATTAGCACAAAAGGTTTAGTTTGCAATGTACGTATGTACACAAACTGAACTTACATCAGAGTTGAAAATGTAGTATTTTTTAATGGCTGTGATATAATATCTATGATTTTAATGATCAGACTTCTTAATGCATTTTTGAAATGTAAATACATTCCTAATATAGAAAGTGTTTAAAAAAGTATTGACATGACCTGTAGCCCTTTCTATTTTTCGAACTCACGAAATAAGCTGGCATTTATAACTGATATAATACCAAAAGAACAAGTAAACGAGAATGTTGAATCTTAGTTTTAGAGATTTAATAACAAAAATTTGTGGAGAGTAATATGCCAGATATTGATAAAACCAGCAATTAAATTGATCCTACCATGATAGTTATAACAAAGATAGATCAACGCAGCAGAATAGTGTAACTACATATATTTTATTTTACATAACAGGCAATCACCCAAATAACAGTATTTCAATATATATAATATTTATTACATTTGCTTGTAGTTTGCATATTGTATCAACATTTGTTACAATTACGTACATTCTTTAACAAAAAGTCAGTAAGTTATAACTATTTATTTTTAAATCTGGTTTCAGGCAAAAATCAAATCAAATTCTGTGAAATTTAATTACATTAATCTGAATACTTCCTTCACAGATAACCAAACCACAAGTCATTTAATTAACAGTAATATTTTAATAAAAAAGAAATAATTACTAAACTAATAAACTGATATAATCATAGTAAATAAAAGCAATCTGTTCATGCAACACCCAAATAAATTCTTTATGCTGTAAAAGAAAAAATTCAGATTCATGAAATTTTACAAAAATATTTTAACAAATTCCAATTAAAAAAGTACTAAACAATAAACTTTTGGATTTGAAAGTGAAACAGCTCATTAAAAAGAATTCTCAGATTTTGAAAACTAACCTGGTAATAGCCATTCTCGTATAACATAATATTCTTCACTAAAAATGTAGTGACAGCCATCAAATGTCTTGTCAAACTGATATGCTGGGAATCGAAATTGGTCAAAACAATACTCCCATAAACCCATATGTTTAAAATTTGAAAAAGTTTCTTGATATGACTGGATCCAATATGGACTAGAAGAAGAACACACATTAGAATGTCATTTTACCGTTGATGTTGAACATTTATGTATGTTAAAATTAGTAGCTACCTGGCAAATGACATCATCAGCAACATGCCAGCAATGTAAGTGAGCATTGATCCAAATACCAAAGCATCTGGAACAATTTACATTGTTTTAATGTTTTTCAGAATGAAAATTGAATAAACTCCATTTAAACAATTAGTGATAAAAATATAATCCACAACATTTCAGTTTCATATTCTAGGATGTCTTTTAACAACATAATATTTAAATGAATTGAAAATATGATTTTAGTTCAAATTGCTTCATTTATTTAGAGTTACATGATGTTACGTTTATTTAATAGTAATTACTAATTCTGAAAATACTGAAGAGTGCTTTATAATACTGTAAAACCTGACCATATGATTAATACTATCAAATTGGTCTTTTAGAGGGGTGGTCTTTTTAAAGAGAACATCAAACTAGTAAAGTGTACTTACCGCTGTTGCAGTGACATCTACAGTGAAACTCGTAACTTCTGGTTTCAAATGAAAACATTATTGTACTATATCATTAAATTACTTTGATCAGCTGTATTTATTAATTAACATGATTACAAAAAAGAATACAGTGTACTTTAAGTATTGGCCTTCTTCAGGTAATGCATTATTGACATTGTTTACTCAATTAAGGCATCATGATTAATTGTATTTGATAGAAGGGGGTATGCTTTGTTTATTTTTTCCTTTTTCTCTACCAGTTTGAAATGTATCTAGTAAACTGGTCAAAGAATTTGGATTTCTTCCAATTTCTGAACATTGATCATCAAGTTGAAATGGAATCTTTTCATTTTGGGGGATACATCAAACAAAACCTATTCAAAATTTTCAAAAAGTGTTAGTCAACTTTTGTCAATAAATAATATCAACATTTTTTCTTTGTCTTTTTGTTTGTCTTTAACAATGTAAATTGAGTTTAACAATATTTAATGTCCGCATGGTTTGTTAATAAGATATACATTAAATGACCTTGTCAATTTTGAAAGCAAAATTGAATTCAAAATCAAATTTTTTACAAATATTTAGAAATTCATTATAAGTAAAGTTTCAGCATCCAAGGTTTTGGGTCTCATTAGGCAATAATACTATAAATGTGACATATGTTTAGTCATATCTCTATAAGTATGTACTTAGTTCCCTTCCCCTAAACTTCTTTCTGGTTTCATATTTGGGTTATATAAATCTTACAAACTGCTTTAATTTGTTAGCATGTTGATCATCATTGCTAACCAATTGAATTCATTGCTAATCATTGAATACCAATGCTATGTACGGATAATGGTGATGTAACTAGCATCATGATCACAAAATTTCACATTCATTTAATAATCTAAGTGGGTTTAGATTTACCATTTAAGCGATTTATGTTCTCCTATTTAGTCCATTGAAAACTAGCATCATCTGGGGGACATAATACTATGTTCTTTACAATATTACCTTAAAAAATGGATAATTTTGAGTTTTAAAAATCCTTTTCTCTGAATTGTACGAGAGAAACAACTGAAAACATAAGATTCATATGGCATTTTAATATTGAATTTCATCTTTCACCTCTCCAGAGAGATTTTAGGGAAATTCTTCATGCTTTTAATTATTAAGAGTAAAGACAAGAACAGCTGGAAAGAGTTGCGCAGGTGGGGCAGAATTGTTTCAATGAAAACGCTGTTTCACTGATACCATTGCAGTAAAGTAATGGACTAAAAAGTTTAAAATCACTTAAATTTTTCCTACCGTTTTCTGGGTTTAACTAATTAGAGGTAGTAATTACGGCATATTTGAGATATTTTTGATTTTAGATTAACACACGTTAAATAATAGTAAGTAATTATAACATTCATTCAATTAATTATTGAAAATTAAGTTTAACAAATAACAAATCATTTGCAAAAAGCAATTTTCAATTGGATCATCATAATCACATTTCTAAATAATGGATCTGGGCGAGGGAAGCCAGAAAACTTGCCGTTGACAGTAAATTAGCATTACAATACAGCAGGGGCAAAGTGTATGGCGAGCCATTAAAATCATCTATCCGTAAGTTTTATTCATTTCTATCAGTGTGTGTAGCGTAATTTGAGGGTGGGCTTAAGGAGACCCCTACCACCTGCCAACACACTTCTCTGCGAGTGTACCGTGTACCCTACTGCAACCCACTTTAGATAAGTAAGATTATAATTTTTGAATTAAAAAACATGGCCCTCACTGCATTTCTATTTCTTATGATGATACATCAGCTTTGGGTGAATGTATTTCAAAATACATGATGATTTGGTAACTATTTATACATTCTCCAAACTCACCACAATCTCAGGATGAACTCAAATAAAATAGTGGTCACTAAGAGGCAAAGCTTACTCCTGATATAAATTATAATTAAGAGCAACACTTTTGCATTTTGTTCTGTGTGTATGCATTTTTAAAGGGGTAAGAGACATTTGCTGTTCATGGGGATGAAACAAATTAATTACACAGTTGATTATTTACTGCAATTTTCCAACAACTTTACTCATTTCCTTAATTCTTTTAATCTTCTCCCACTCAGTCACAGAAGGGTTTCAAAAACTTGAAATTCATGATGTAGATTATGCTATCAATTGCAAACTGCAACCCTGCACTAAACACTTTTAACAGATTCTAACACATTTTAGTAAAAAACATTTAACATTATATTAAAATTCAGTATTAACAGTTACTTAACAATGAAGTTCATAGTACTTGAATCTCAGCAGAGGAGAAACTGAGAAAAATACTGTAATTATCATTTACGAATCATATGTTTAATGATAGTATTGAATAATTGAAACTGTAAGGAAGTAATTCCTAATATTATCAACTAACAATAGAAGCCAAATAACAGCCTTATTAATATAACTGATAAGAGTATGCTGGTAAGTGAAAAGAAGTGGGAGTTAACAAACATGACAACTGAAACCGAGTGAATATGTTAAAACACTACTCATATTTCTTTGACTTATAATTCTTTTATTGCATATGCGGCACTTACTAGATGCTTTTGGATACTCCTGTTTGTCCACCGTCATATTGAAAAATGTTTAATTCTCTTACTCTGATTTTAGTATAAAAATGTTTTGTTTTTTTTCTGTCTTGTTAATATCTGAGTACGAGCCTTCGAAATACTCAGGTTTCTCACGTATTTACATCCCGAAACACCTGCGCTCTCCATCAACCATATTGTTTGTTTCGAGTAGGTGTATCAACATTGAAGAAAACTCGACTATTTTCTTAAGTAAATCGAATGGCTACAACGTGATCACTATTATTAATATTGTGGACACTCAAAGTACATTCAGTAAACATTTTACGGAAACATTACAGAAAATATAGGTGATTTTAAATCTTTCAAACCATTCTTATTATTACTTTGCAACGTTGGTATCAATGAAATAGCGTTCTCATTGAATCCGTTCTGCCCACTGCCACACCCGCCCCACACGTATTAATATCTCATTCGTTATTTTCTGTAGGATAACACCCGCACTTGTGAGCAAATGGTATTTATAAAAGAAAAGTATAACAGTTATACTGTGATAAAAGGGAAGAGGGGACCAGTCCATGAAGGAATACAGAATGAATTCTTCTACAGTAATGCCCCTGAACTTCTTGTATAATGAATGGGGACAATGTTAATCCGATCAAAAATTTTATTTACCCAGTATATGAAAAGTTCTGTAATGCTGCAGGAATAAACAGCGAATATTCGACAGAAAAACTCTTTATTGCCCGATCCTTGTAACGAAAAAGTGGAAAATTCCAGTTACTAAATATAGGGGAGGTGTAACACGTAGCCGTATTGGGTCCTTGATACCGAAAGTCGAATGACGGGAAAATGTCTGCCCGTATACAACGCTAGCGGCTAAACTATTCAGCCGATGTTCTCCTAAATTGATAATTTACTAATCGATCTGAGCTGCCCCTTGAATTTGAAACATATTTTAATTTTGGGGGGTACTTTACATAACGCCCCTAGGACATTTTCAAAATTAAGTCACAATTTTTTTAAAAATTTTGTTAGCGGACAGCTTAACAGAAATGTGCAGGTCTCATGTTCATTAACAACCCATATTTTTCGAAAATTTCAAAAGTTCAAAAAATTTTCGGCGCCTTCCTACAACTAAAATAATGAAATTAGAGATGTCCCTTAATAATATCTGTTCCTTAAGGAAGACAAATTTTGAAATAAGGTCATGCATACCTTTTCGAAAATTTGAGTACTTTTTGGGATATTTTGCGTGAAATATAGCCAGTTTTCAATTTTGTTTAAACACATTAATAAAACATAGAACTAGAGAGAAAGAGGACAAGAAGAGGGGGAAATAAGAAACAAGGAAATAAAAGAATAAATAATGATGGAGAAGAAAGAAAGAAAAGAACTGTTGCTTAAGAAATCTTGACAGCCAGTATTATTCATTTGTTAATCTGGTACAAATGGTTTTGTATCCATGATTCGTCTTCATGTTATGCTCTTATTATAATTTGAGGTGACTTATAAAACAAAATAAAATCAAGTACAACAGCTGTTATTATTTTAAATTTTGATTATTTACTAGTTCTCAGTATATGTAATAAGTAGTTTATCATTCACTCTTCTGTCTCAATATAATGAATGAAACCTATGAAATATTCCAAAGATTATTTGGTGCGTAGGGAAGGAGGATATAAAGGGCCGTTCATAAACTACATAACACAAATTTGGAGTATTTTCAGTACCCCCTCTCCCCCTTGTAACACACTCTTGAACTCCTGTAAATAATTCCATAACACATGTGACAACTCCCCCACCTGGTAAACAAAAGGAGTCAAAATAAATTGTAGCACAGTAAAAACAGTGTTTATTTTACTTTTGTTATATAATTAGGTAATTAATGGTAATTAAAGTAGAAATTAGTTGGCAATGCTGGTTGCACCTAACAGTAAGATTGGGGCATGTTGTGAGTAAAGGAAGAATGTTTGGTCAAGAAATAGTTGATTAGAAGTTTTGCACATGCCATCATGAATGAAGCTAGAACGAGACTCTACAGTACTAATGTAAATGGATTCTATATTACTTCACATCGGTTTTGAACATTTCCTTCGTAATCTTACAAATTTAAAAAAATATTTCCATTTATTGTCACAATCTATAACTAATAACTTTAGGTTGTTATTTTTTTTTTCACCCAAAATAAATGAAGTAGTTAATATATTAATATTTTAATACAGGACTCAAAAAGGAATAATTTAAGCAAATGTTGAAAAATGTAAAAAAATTAACAATGTTACATAACATCTAACTAATATCTAGCATCTAACTCCTTCCCTATGCAACACAGAGTAACGCTGCCTTAGACCCAATCTTTAGTTTATTTTAAAATTATTAGTTATAATTGTTACAATAATTGGATTTTTTTTGTGCGATTATGAAGAAAATATTCAAAACTGTTATGAAGTACATTCTAGAATCCATTTCTTTTGGCGCTGTAGACTCTCAGTCTTGCATCATTCATGATGGCGTGTGTGTAGCTTCTAATCAACCATTTGAATATTATTTACAGAGCTCAAGCATGAGTTATGGTTGTGTTACCAGAGGGCAAGGGGGTATTCAAAATACTCCAAATTTGTGTTACATAATTTATGGGCAGCCCCTTATATCCCCCCTTCTCCACACACCAAACAATGTGGTAAATTTTATAGGATTCATTTATTATGTCATTTCATTTCGTAATTCATGGACAACTCCTAAGACTCAGGGGCGCATGGATTGATTCATTGATTGATGTTTTCAGGCATGTCAGCTGCTATGATCTTTGTTATTTATGATATATGTTTGTAGAAATGTTTTATCCTGAGAGGTGTCGGTATTTCTCCCTTGCTGGATGACGAGATTTGTCAACCATGTTGGCTTGCAGGAGATGTCTCCCTCTGGAAAGCAGGACACTGGCCTAATCACTTAACAGTTAGAACCTAACTGGTCTCCTAAATTGTGTAATAGTTTAGTGCATGTAAGTTCAAGTGTGTAAAAGGGAGAGAGGACACAACAAGGACGAGGAAGGAAATATCGTTATCTGTTTGTGGTCCATTTGTTTGGGTAATGCTCTGGCTTTCATCTGGTATTGGTCGGAAAAAACACAGCAAATTACCAGGAGAGGCCCGATGCTAGAATTATCTCCTTTCCGCAGCTTAATTCGGCTCCGCCAGTTTCAAAAATCTTCTATTGTTGGAACCTGAACCTTAGGGCCTGTCAGTCTGTGGTAATGGTAATTTCAGTTCTGACCTATCTCAGCCAGAAGGTGGGATTTGGAATTATAAAGCTTAATTAATGGATGCAGGAAGGAGATTGGAAACCCACTGATGTAGAACCTACTTATCTCCTATGCTTTAATTTCCATACTGTATTGTTTCTGGTATTTTGGTGGTACAAAACAAAAACAGTGACCATCAACTATGAGAAATGAAATTCATCAACAAAGTATTTCTCCAGAAATTATTTCCAATATAACTATAAGATTTGATTAAACAAATTTCTAGTCAGTACATTGATTTTAGAATTCTTTGCATTTATAAATTGTAAAAATGGCTAATTTTTTAGAGAATTAGGAAAGGTAATAGAAGAAAAAAATTTAGGCATAATTCAAATATATTCATTATCTAAATGAAATAAACTTACATTATTATTTTATGGTCATGTAGATAGGATGAAAATAAAAAATTATTTAACATTGTTGATTCAAACAGTCATTAAGTTATCTAAATCAACCCTCAAAGAACTGAAAAAACAATTTTAATAAATAAAAAAATATTCCTTCTTTTCTAAATTCCCCCCCACATATCTAGGCAATACAATATTCTCCAACTTTCTTCCATGATTGGTGGCCATTCTGAATTATGAAAAATAAAACAAACTGGTATTTGTGAAAAACTTTATTTTATGCATATTTGCACGACATAATAAAAATTATCAAATATAAAAAGTGTTACATGAAGTATAACTTGTGAATTCAAAGGACCAAAATTTCACCACTTTTGTTTATTCATAATACAGCTATTTATTGCCCATACTGCATAAATATACATAATACTGCTCAAGATAAAACTTATGAAGCCTTGGCAGTAATTGCATGAAAAACAATTTTTAATACTGTTCAATTTATAATTAAATATAAAAGATTCACTTGATTATTTAATATACTGTACATTTATGGATCGGGAAGGGATCATTATTCAGAGAAACATTATTTACAATATAACAATTCTGAAGTTTATATAACAAATCCTAACACTGTAATCTCATAATTGTACAATTAATGTTCACCGACCTATGTTTTACTATTGATACCAAGGTCATAGACACATTAACACAACATAAACCAGACAATTGAAATTCAAAGTTATGTTAAATTTTCTCTAATCTTAAAAAGACTCCTTACAACAGAGGCACTAATTTAAAGGCAATCATCAATCTTGAGATAAATGTTGGCAGTGAATAGCATGCAATTCATAATCTCCCAAAAGACAAAAAAAAGGGGGGTGAGCAGTACAAATGTTTCCTTTATACCTAAAATACGTGATGACAAGATAATGAAAAGCATTGTGTTCAATACCAATCATTTTTAAAACAGACACCCATACCAAGTATAAATCATGCCATAAAATTTGCATCCTTTTTCAAGTTTTTTGAACTATCGAAATGCCATTCAAAATGCACCAGTCTTCAGCTGACACAGAAATAAAAAATACCCTTTCATATCCTCAGTCAAATAACAAACTAAATGAATTCAGATCTCATAAATTAACTAGCCCAATTTACAAGTAGTGGAGGAAGCATCTCTTGCCCCCTCTACACATCTTGTTACCCTTGAAAAATATGGAAAAGTCTAAAAAATAGATTCTAGTCCTGGACACTTCTTAACATTCACCAGTGTAAAATTTATTTTACGGAATGAGTAAATTTCACATGTAACTGTGAGCACCTCTGTTCAAAATACAATAATATACATGTCCCAGAGATTCATAAATGCAACACTGCATTTTCAAAGTTTGAGCATACCATTTTTAAAGCCAAAATTATTGAATTCTATTCTGTTAGTTCTGGGAATAATGTGAAAGTCACATTGAAATTGACTGGAAAATATAATTCATATTCAGCAATAGATCACTTTTATTAATTCCTATAAATACCTTTAATATAAAAATTCTCTTACACAATCAGGCACAAAATATTCTTCTACAAATGAACTGATTTAATAAGTTTATTGTTGAAAGATCACTTGCGAGATTCAATAATTGTAATAATATAGAACCCGATTTTATCCCTGGATATAATCACATTTTAGCAAATATTTGTGCGAGTCTAAAATATTATAAAAAGACCCAGTAACTTGATAGGTCCTAAAACTGAAGATTACTGATGTATTATCTGAACAATATAAATTATTTAACAATTGTTTGTTAAAATAAGTTCTCTCTAACGAGCTAGAACATACTACATAGAGAGGCTGAAGCGCCTCCATCTGTGCAGCAAATTGAAGCCATATTTTATGAAGTGAAAGCTGCGACCTTCGGAGAAACAGTATTCTAGTATTCCATTTGGTGCTGGTTACAGCCAGGTGGGCATGAGCTGGGCTATATAAATTCTCTTACTCTTATGCTCCATGACAAAAAACCAATAGTTTAAAATGCAATGACAATATGTTAGGAGAATGAATTGAGAAACTTCAAATGCACACTGCTTCCTGCATTGGTTATTGTCATAAGAATGGAAGTTGTTGAAATGTTATTGTAGTTAGTCAAAAGCTGGAAAGTGAACGTTATTGCAATAAGAAGCCAACAAAGGGATCGCAAATAAGGCAGCAAACTTGAAAAACGCTATATATTTGGGACTTGTTTGTACAGTTATATGCCGAACATACCAAAGACTTTGTGGATATTATTATTCTAACAACTAATGTATATGCAGATAAATAAAAAGACAACAATGTAAAAATAAGATCTGATACAAACAACACGCGACTATCAGCACCTCGTATGATTTTACTGCAAAACACATGGCAGCGTTGAGCTTCTACCAAGAGCGTTGAAACCATAAAGTCAGCCACTCTATGTAGTATATTCTAGATCATTTGTTTTCTCAAATACTGTCAGTACAAAAGTTCCTAAAGAACTATGAAATAAATTTCAATGTTTCAAAATATATTCAGTCAACAAATAGTAAAAACTGATAACTTGTATAAAATGGTAAATTGAAACTATAAAAGAGATAAAATAACAATATTCGAGGACGGAGTAGTTATAAGTTATCAAAGTGGACGGAGAAGATATATTCTGAAATATTCATTATACTCACCTGATGCAAATAAAATATGGATTATCAGTGTGTTCAATCACTGAATGGACCAGAATTAACTCATCACAAACTACAAAACTAGTTGCGGAAAGATTGTGAAGAATGTAATCGGTTCGTGTTGATTTCCATCAGATACGAGTGGTGTGTACATTTACACACAAAAGTATAATGAACAGTTCATATGGTCTGAAACGACGGATACTGCTCTGGGGAGTAGAGCTGCCTTCCTTTCTTCTTTCTTAGGCTTTTGATTCCTGCTGCTGCAACTCAAATCTGGCCTGAGACTCTTTAAATTGCTTGCGTTTCTTGTTTTGGACATTTGTTTCAGTAAGAAACAGTCCACCAGAAATTAGACATGCAACAACACCCACAACAGCTAGGCCAAAGGCCCAGCCAAGAAAGTTATTTGCATGTTCAGGCATCCAACCATCAGCATTACCCAAACATGCAAATACTATCACGCCAATTGCTCCACTAATGCCTGGAATTTGGAAAAAACACTTACTATAATTGTAATGGCTGATACAAATTATAATTTAAGACAGATTAAGATCAATCAAATTTCAAAAAAAAAAGCTAAAGGTCTCTATTATTTAGACAGTTATATTATTTTAAAACACATAAGAAATATTAAACATTATAAAAGCATTAGCCAACATGATTAGTTTTTTTTAATTTCTTTAGTCTAAAAACAAAGGTAAGATACAGAAATATTAGGGTAAACTTATAATTTTAAATTTCTTGATGACTGGCTATATTACTTTTCTTCAAGTAAGTTCTAGGGGTATATTATTAGAATTCGGGGGAGGTGTCAACAAAAATGGAGGAATACTATGTATTGTCTGTGGCGTCAAAGTTTTTCCCACTCTACATATTATTATTATTATTATTATTGTGGATAGTTAAATAATTGGGATCTTTAATTTTTTTGAAAATAAAACAAAATAGACAGTTCATAATATTATATCAATCAATATTTACATGTTCTTAATTAATAATCATCCAATTGAAGATCTTTATATTTACAAGGTTTTTTTTTGTTGGTGTTGTAAATATCTGTCTATATATCCCTTCTAAATGACATAACTAGTAAAGGACAATTTGCTAGGATGATTTTCGTTACTCTGCTTTCTTCCAAGATAATTTCAAAATCCATTATGTGATATCCTTATGAATGTTGCAATAATATATTACAGTAATCTCATAAAAGTCTTCATGTTGTGAAAAGTTCTATTACCTGCAAAAAGCAGTAAGCCAGACAATGCTCTCAATAGTAGTATAAAATGTGTCTGCTCAGGTCCACAACACAAGACGAGCAGAAGAACCAGCAAGAATGATGCCAAAACCGCAAGAAAACATAATGTGAAGAAGAACTGTGTAGCTATCATAAATGCTGGAAAAATAATATATAACATTTTAAATTTAGCAAAACTGTTCAAAAGAGACAGTGTACATTTAGCACACATGTTCATAGAATAAATAATGTGCCACAATAATAGACTTAGTTATTTCTGCAAAACGTCCACTTTATTACCAATAATACTTTAAATACCACAAAAGCTCTTGGAGTGAAGTTAACCCAGAATTAAGGCACTGATGGTCATGAAACTTACGAGGAAGAAGAAATCCACGAATTTCATCATAACCAGTAGTGAATGGATCGTAGACCCAGCGGCATCCCACGAAGAAGCGCCGAAGATACTCGTCGCCAGGAGGTGCAAGAGAACGAAAACAGTGCGACCACAGACCCAGTCGGTCGAGCTTCGCCCCGGTAATTCGATGATCGGACACTAGCCAAGCAGGAGCGCAAAATGACACAACCACGGTGACAAGAGCCACTACAAACACACCCACCCCTATGTGTCCAGCAAATGAACGCTTCTTCATCCTGATGGGAAGAAAGATTTCCATTACTCAGAAAATGCTACTACAGTGCTGAAACCAAGTTTTATATTGAAAAATAACATTCAATCGAATTTGGGGTACTCACCTGGGTGCCTGTGGTTCAGGTTTCTGGAGGTGTTGAAGTCGATGGATTTGCTGATAAGAGCCCCTCCGGACAGCCGAGACACTAGTCATACCACATACCAATTCAGTTAGCACTCGCACGTCGGGCGTGCGAGGACGACGACAAGGAGACGCCCTTTCTCAACCGCTCGTTGCGTTCTCTTAGCGTGTTGTTGTGTTATGGGAGAGTGCTTGGGAAGAGAGTGCTCAGGACTGCCAAGTTGATAGCAAGGAACGAAAGCTTAATCGTCGGCGAAAGCCCATGCACCCTAACAACCTTTTATTCTATCAAACATATATACTTATAGAGCATTATTCTTTAATTGTATATAATTCTATGTGGAATATTTCTGGAATATTTCGTGCCTCGGTATTGTTTGGTATGTTGGCAAGAGCTGACGCTATAACAACGGCGCAACGGTAAGTCTGGGAACGCGCGGGGCGTGGTAGGTGGGGTCGGGGGAGGAACAGGTGGCAGCGCATGGGAAGCAGGTGACATGCTGAGAACCTCTGGGAACGGATAGGGAGAATAGCTATGTTGGCCTTCGGGGGAGGCCGGAAGGTCAGGAGTCTTGCGTCTTCCCTCATGACTCATGTTTCAACATGACGTTGAGTAAGCAGTCTCGCTGACAGTAAATGGGAACCGGGAGAGAGTTAAACATTAAAGGTGTTAATAGGGTGGTAAATAGGTACTAGTCAAGTTTTAACGTTTTTTTTTAAAACGCACAAGAAATAGGTGTGTATTTAATGGGCAGTTATAAGAATGAAGTCTGAGGAAATGAAGTTCAACTGAAACGAAAACATAAGCCATTGTTTAATGAAACTGAACACATTTATTTATACATATTTCAAGCATTCATAAATGTATTTAAATACAGGTCAACATAAAAATATATTAAAACTATACTTTACTCAGATAGTCTATAAAATAGTATCAAACACACAGAAATATACAAGTGGACGGTATAAAAATACTTGAAACTTGAGTCAAAAATATTTATCACTCAAATATATTTTGACAAGATAATTATTTGTAGCATGCATTTGGAATGAGTTTGTTTGATTATATCCTCAAAAATACTGTGTTGTAACATTTATCTTGAGGCAGAATCAAGGAAAAAAGAACACTAAGGAATTGATAAAAACCACTTATTTCTCATACTCAAATGAGAGGAAGGCTGACCAGAAGTTAGAACAAGCCCATGATTTCTCTGATAATGCAGAGACAAACGAGAACATGATTTCCCAAGTGACATGCATCACTACAGATCACTCAGATCATTGTCTTCTCCAGAGAATAATTTCTCAACTCATTTGAAGAGCCTATTTCCTATGACCTCATTCACACACTTCCTTTTGACAAATCATTGAAAATAATTAAGTGCACACCAACTTCTGGGATAGCAGAGTTGCTGTGTGCATACGCACATTTGCTAATACACCAGACATCTTTCTAACATCCGAAAAGGAAGCATGTAATTTGAGTGACATATCTTCATTTCCATTTGTTTTGTAGTTTTTAAGTATCAATATTATCTCAAGACAGTTCCCCACAATGCTGGCAAATAGTGCATTCAAAAATAGCTTTTCTTCTATGATAAACACTATCTGAAAACTATTAAATCTAACTTTCAAAAATATGGCTGAATTTGAACATTTTCTCCCCCTGGAAAATTTTCATTCTTGGAAATGCATCACTCTGGAAGTAAGCTTTTCAATAACGTTTGAGTCTTTAGGGTTATCATAATCATTAATAGTTCAAATTGTTGAGCTGCTTAAATGAACACAACATTCAAAACTTTGTCTACTTTTTATAATGTTCAAAGATTCAAATTTCCGATTAAGTACACAAAATCAAGACATTGTGTATATGAAACATAAGAAATAATTCAATACATAAAGAAAATCTTTAAAAGCCAGAAAATGGAAATCAAAGAGATATCCACAAATTACTCTCAAATGTAATTCAGATACTTTTTGTAAGCAAAAGCATGTTCTTGTATGAGAAAAATATAACATAATCAAATATTTGTACATTGTGAATTGTTTCTTAGTACCACAGTATGGTAATTCATTCAATTAACAAATTGTAAATAAAACATTTCCATCAAGTTAAAATGTAAAACTTGACTAATGTCATATTTTAATTCAGTTATATAAATGTGCAAAACTATATACAACATTACATCATTTCATTAATTGTTGCCAGAAACAAAATATAAACCAGGCATTATATATATATATATATATATATATATATATATATATATATATAATCATTTGTGGTACTATCCAATCCATTCCTTGATCTAAAGTCACATACTGAGAAGACCAATTTTTACAAATGGAGCAAAAAAAATATATTATTGTTTATAAAAAACATAAATGTGCATTAAAAATATATGCAATCACCCTACAAATTACAGAAATACTCATTTCCTTTATCAGTTGCAATAAACAAAAGTTTCGTTGCAACTTCTTAAAAAAATCACATATAAATACTTATTTGTGTAGATTATCAAAACTGTTTTCTAAGTGGTTGAGTATGTAGTCTAGCCAGCCACTGTGCATGACACTGCAGAAAATACAAAAACATTAAGAGTTGCTGAAATTATAAAATTTATAAGTACTATCTATCAAAGGTAAAAAATAAATTAATTTTCCATAGAAACAAGTTAATCTATAAAACATATTCAACAATTTCCTCTGAAAAAGTTAAAAATCAGAACAATGAGCACAGACAATGGCTCCGATTATGGCATAAGATTATCTTGTGTTCAACTACATCTATTCCACTTAACACCCGGACGGAATAAATTGCCCCTATGTTTTAAAAGGCACTTTTCTTAAACCGAATCAGATCTTTTCAGTAATCTCATATTGTAGTATGAGTAGCAGGACCTTTCCTCTGCTGCATTCCAAATTCTGAGGTGTGTCCTTCCCGTTCACGCAATCTGCGCTTGTGATGACGACGACCTTCAGTCAGAAAGAGAAATCCAGATGCGTAGAGGGCTAAAACCCCTAGTACCGCCAACGCATAGGACCAGCTCATGTTGTTATGCTCCCAAGAAGGCATCCAATCACGTCCATCTCCACGAGCACCAAATATGATCACAGCTATTGTACCAGCAACAGCTAAAGACAAAAAGCAACACATCTCAAAATCATTGACAGAAACAATAATAAATTTACATAATTTTGAACACTTAAAATGAGTTCAATGACAGAAACACATACATTTACACACTTAAAATGAGACTTATGTGGAAGAATTATTTAAAATTAGATGATCCAAAACATCAATGGAAGTTGCAAGTCATGTAATGATTTTTGACATCCTAGTCTTCTTAATTGTGTAGTAATATGCTTATTACCGTATTTACCCGAATATAAAATGAGTGTTTTTTGTTTGTTTGTTTGTTTGTTTGTTTTCCACAATATCTCAGTCGGAAAATGCGGGGTCGTCTTGTATTCGTAGATTAAGCCTGGTCGATTAGGATTCTAGTTTTTTACATTGCCATTCCTTGTTACAAAACTTGTAAATGACGTAACAAACTGCGAAGACGCTAAATTATATCGCGCGTAATCGTATATAATTATATTCGTATTCTCGGCATCCACCGCGAATTTGCCGGGAAATTCAGACGGATATTTTTGGGACGGCAATGAGAATATCTAACCGAATGGCAATGTATCAAATGAGACGTAACGTGAAAATGAATGCGGAGAGTTCATTACACGATGCGGGTTCGACGAGGTGCGGAATCTCGGTTCAACTCCCGGCGAATACGAATCTGCGTTTTGAACAGGCCATCAAGTGCGGTACGGATAGAAAACCTGGCGTTAAAAGGGAATGTTGTTAGATGGCGTCTGATGAAATACTATAAACAACGCAAAATTTAGTCCCCAAAACTTTCAAGAGGGACCTAAAAAGTCAGAAAATGTTACAGCACGGAAAGAGGACCAAAAAGAAACAAACTTTGATAATGTGAAGATGATGAGGGTAGTGACAAAAACCATGATTATGATGATATTAAGGAGCAAGAAAATAATAGTTCAGCAATAACTCTTAACATTCTCATCAACAAGGCAATTTTTTAGGCTATAAGACATTTTGTAATTTCATTTTGACTGAATAGTAAGAATCAAAATTAGGGGGGGGGGGTCACCTTATATTCGAGTAAATATGATATATGTATTTATACAAAATACTACTAATTAACTATTGCCCCATCCTTTTATCTATTAAAGATATTGTGCATCTATTTTCTCATTACCTCCTCACTCAACTGAACTTTAGTCAAGTGTACATTGAGCAAATGCTGTTCCTTGTTTCATTTGTGGACAATAAAATTAGCTTTTATACCTCAGTCTTCCACCATTCCATGTTACTGTTTTATTTATTGTTTCTAAGAAAAAAATAAAATCATAAGAAACTTCTCTAAATTAAGGACAAAAGGACCATTTTAGAGAAGTGTGATCGCATCGCATACAGTCCTAGTTGAGGGCAGGGGCAGAAGATACAAGGACTGATCACACAGTTCACGTGGCCCAATGTTGCTGCCTCAGCATCCACAAAAGCAATTTAAACTTGAAATTCTCAAGGTACAGACTTAATTTCATGACAGAAATGACAAACAAATTTAACGAGAGTAATTTATGCCTCCAGCAGGGCTAATTTAGAAATATCAAAACTGAGGATCAGAGTTTTATGCAATTGCATGTTTCTTCTGTTTAGTCGTAGACATTTGGAGTTCAGTTTTCTTTCAGAATGTCCCTAGTTGCTTTTGTTGCAGTTGTATTTAGCTTATTAGAGCTATTTTTCTTTCCATTGGACTTCAAAAATGGTAACTTGATATTTGTTCCTGGCTAATTGTAAAAAAGCTCATAACAAAAATTATACTGATTTCCCTTATTTGTCTTTATGGTTGTGTGTAGCTTGAGTTTCTAATTAAAAATTCAGTTTTACAAGGCCAAGGGGGTTGGAAAGGGAACATGGAGATCAAAACAAGAACTGCTGTTGTGATCATGAAACCAATGAGAGAACAACGAAGCAGTTATTTTCTAAGTAACCACTGACAATTCAGATTATTTTGAGTAAAATGTAAATATCATACAACTTTTTTTCATAAATTTAACAGAGTTCCAATTGCAGCAAAACTATGATGAAAATACATTAATAGTAACCGGGGCAACCCATACTTAGTACCTAATTTCCTACCTATCCAACGTTTCCACTTGTACATGAGCAACTTTAAAAGTTTCAATGAGCATCAAGCAAGAGATTTAACACAAACATTCGGAAAAAGTACACCATTCAATTTTTTTAGCCCTTAACTTCTTTTAAGCTTGTCAATGTTAAATCTACCTTCAGATACATATATACAATAAGTTACCAATATTACCTTACATTAATCTTTAAAACTTATGTGAACATCTAAATTAACAATAACTACTCCTCAATGGGCATACCATCTAGCACCCTTGCCTTTAAATAATTTATTATGACTTTCATTCTACCATTGACTGAAACATCAGTACATCAACCCTCGTCTTTCTCCCAAGTAGATTATTTGTAAGCTCTCTCCCTCATAAGCCACATTGTTCCATAGTCATTTTGTAGTTGAATTTTAATTGCCAAGGTAAGAATGTTTCAATTTCCCAATAAATTTTTCAGAGCTCATGAACTTAGAACTTTCAGAACTAAGTATTTATAATACTGATGCAAATAAGTTTTCTATTAACTCAGAAACAAAAATGACTATTTTCAAATATTACTAATCTTGCAATTTTTAAAATTTATTTTTAATTTATTTATGTTAAACTTTTACTCATCTTTCAACTATTTATAGTTAAAATGACGGGAAGGGAATCTGGAACTCAAGAAAACTTGTGCAGATAATCTTTTCCCCCTATGTCACATACAGTTTTTTTGACTGAATAAATCTAACTCTAAATTTCTATAATCAGTTGTTCCTGTGTATCATCATTATTGTAAAGTGTTTTGGCATATTCATATATTCTCTTCATAATTATCCTTCTGTCAATCATTTTTGCTTTTAATAACATTTGGATAGATCTTTCTCAATTAGATCTTCAAAGGCTTAGCCTTTTCTACCTCTCTTAAAGAGGATGAAACTGACGGTTATAAACATGCCCAACTATTCCTCACTAATGCATCAGTATTCAATAACTTACTTAATATACTTTCTGAGAAATTAGGTACAATGTTGTGAATATAATTCTGGAATGCACACCCCATTTCCAACTTGTAAACAATTACTTTTTTAAACAGGTTTTTTTATTAGCCTTGTAATAAAATTTCCCTTATCATTATCATATTATTTTTATTACTATTATCATCATATTACAACACAATTTATTGCAATATGTTTAAACACAAATTACTTAGTCATAAATGAATAAGGTTTTAATCAAACAAACTGACGTGAACTTACCTGCCAAAACAAGATCCGCACCAGTGACGAGCAGAAGCAAAACAAAGCGATCATGATGGCGGGAACAACACAAGTACAAGGCTGTCAGGAAACTAGCCACCAGAAGAAGGGTGAAACATAATGTGAAGAAAAATTGTGTGGCAACGAAGAATCCTATAACACATATAGAGAATTGTAACAGTGACTTTGAACTTGATACCATTAATTTCTCAAGAGCCTGAATTATTACCTGGCAGAAGAAG
Organism: Gryllus bimaculatus; assembly: GCA_017312745.1. Classification (NCBI taxonomy): domain Eukaryota; kingdom Metazoa; phylum Arthropoda; class Insecta; order Orthoptera; family Gryllidae; genus Gryllus; species Gryllus bimaculatus. Next base: position 2,098,657 of record BOPP01000084.1, on the reverse strand, counting down.
GTCATGAATTATGTAGTATTCCTCTTCAAAAACCCACCAACAACCAGTGAATCTTGTGTCATAAAAGTGATGTGTGTCTTTCAAGTCATTGAAGCACACCTCCCACAAACCTATTGTCAAGTTATAAGTTTTAACAAATTCTTGAAAAAATACTTGGATAAAATAACTTGCATGTTACAAGCAATATCATTGAAAGGTTATGTGTTCTAGGCTTCATCTTCACTGAATTTTTACACATTAGATATTAATGAGTACTTACCAATTCTTATAAATTTAGGATTTGGTATTTTACCATCAGTTTCAAGCCAACACGGTGTCACAAAAGCTACGAATATGAGCAAGAAAGCTAATACAGTCAAATACGTAGCAGCAAGGCCAGTCTTAGTTTTGGAACCCATTACTCTAAAACCATGGAGTTCACGATTACAATTTTAACCTTATTCTAAACAAACTACAAATATGACCTTAGCGTCACGCCCCAAAACACCGCACCACCCAGGGCATCCAATATCAGGGCGTGTTTAACAGAGCGTTTGGCCTTGGATCGCGGTTCGCTTCAGGTCTTTTGTGGTCACCGTCACGCCGGTTATGTCTTAAATAATCCCAGCATGCTTTGCATAGGTGGCATTTTGAAATAATTCTGTGCAGTTAGCATTTAAACATGATGAGAATAAACAATTATACAAATTTTAATAGTTATTTACGAAAAGATTGAAGTGGTAATGTACGAAGTATAGTATAGTATAGAGTAGGCACGTCAAACCGCGCCTGTACGAGCTACGTTGTTCTTGCCCGCCCGGGGAGCCCGGCGCAGGCCCGGCGCTACTACGGACGGACATGGGTAACTTCCCCTGACTCCGCACTCATTTCCCCTTCAAATCCAGAAAGGTGTGTACATGCGCAAACTGAAGCGCGGGAGGCAGTTAATAGTGGATTCATTCGAAAATATTGTTCCCCTTTTTTAAACTTTCTCGCACTTACTAACGTAAGAAGAGGAAGTATTGTAATCGTGCGCCAGAAAACCGTGAATTTCCGACACAAAAATCCTTTATTGCCGGGCCTCGGTAAGAGAAAAGTGGATGAACCCAGTTGCTAAGTATTGAAAAAAATCCTCTAACCGTGGTGTAGCTAGAATCCATGTTTTCGCGTCCTTTATACCTAAAAAACGATTGACGGCAAAACGTCTGTCAACGATGTCGCATAAATACTTCTGCCGATTTTCTCCAAAATTGGCATTCCCCAATCGTTCTAGCTGGTCGCAGTCCCTGGGATTTGAAATCAATATTTTAATTCTGGGGGTATACTTTTTATGAAGCCCCTGGGACATTTAAACATGTTTAATAAATGGCTCTCAATGTTTTGATTAAATTTTGTTGTTGAATAGTGCAAAGGACGTTTAATAGAATGGTGCAGGTCTCATTTTTGTTGTCATCCTCGATTTTTCTAAAATTAGAAACATAATTTAAATCTTCAAAATTGGAGATAGAGATTTGTGTCTCAGACAAAGAGTCTATTGTACAAAATTAACTAATATTCAAAAGGTCATGTACAATTTTTTTAAATGTAATTTTTGCGGATTTTGCGATTGAAATTTACAAAAATAAATTAACGCTAAATTAACGCTAAAATCGGCTAAACGGTTTAGCCGTTTGCAGTGTTCACAGGCAGGTGGACGTTTTGCTGTCCATCAATCTTTCGATATCGACGATCCATAAAATATGGATTCTAGTTTCATCACGTGTTGGAGGACATAATTTACTATGTATAAAATCAGTATTTGTCCACTTTTTTTATACCAAAGCCCGCAATAATATAGGATAGATTTACTTCGGCACCCGTTCGTTTCTTTCTTTCTGCGTTGAATATTAGTCCTTATTGTTTACATTGCAAGTGAATTATCGTCAAACAGTTTGCGTTTGTGTGTACAAAATGTTAAGTTAGAGTGGTTAGAGAAGCTGGTGACAATAGCACGATTTGTAAAGCATTTTAAAATTATACAATTAGCAATCAAAGAATAGTTTTTTAGTGAATAATAAAAATTCTTGCTCTGATTTTATGCTCTATTTGCCCAAATAAATAGCATTTGCTTGGTTTAAAGAGATGTTGCCCAGCTGTTTGAAAGGGGGCGTCCTTCGCAGGTCGGAGGGGACACCCGACGTCGGGCAGACGGGTGGCATGGCAGGTCGGATCTCCTCCAGAGACGTCCTTCACGAGTGTACTACAGCGGTCGAATTCGGTTCATCACACTTTTTTCGCCATATGACGCACTCGTAAGCCAGTCCTTCGTGAGTGCCACAGTTATGGCAATTCTCGGAACCTTGATTTCATTCCAAGTCATCGACTTTTGCGGGATAAATGTTGCCAAAATTGCCGATAAAGAATTCAATGAAATAAACTCATACGAACGTAAGTCAGCCTGCCTCTATGTGCGGCCATTCAGCTCAAGCAGAAAGTGAAGTATAAGTCTAATTAGAAATCGCACAGGTGTTACTGAGCCCGGCAACCTAACTCACGTGCGATCTCCGCCGAAGCAGAAATTCAAGTGTCCTTTCGTTCTCTGATCTCTTCCTTTCGATTCCCTGTAGCTTAAATTTTGGGCTCTGATTGGCTCGAGTCTATTGCGTCTAAAATAATTCTCCGTTAATCACATTTCGCTTCTGAAAGATTCTCGAAATGGAAAATTTCCATTCAGCGCTAACTTTGTCACACGAGAAAATACATAGTTTCTCCGTGCGGGTGAATGTATGGGCGTCTGATTTAATTAAATGTATTTGGTGGTCTCAAAAGGGGAGGGATGCTAATGTGACAAGGAGCGTTCTGTTTCTTTAGAATTACGATCTCTAGGGTAAGGCGGGTGGGTCTGGCGAGGGTTCGGCAAGCAGGTGTGCACGCAAAAAAATATAATAATAACAATAATAATAATAATAGTAATAATAATAATAATAATAATAATAATAATAATAATTGTTGATGCCCGACGCGAGACCGGGGAGTGGGCGTGTCTCAAATGGTGGCGAAGGGTGGCTTCTGACCTGGCAGATTGGGGGGCGGAGGGGCTGGGGCCCCGAACAAGCTCTGGTACGCACAAAGGCATAAGTCTTCCGAGCTGACAAACTTTCTTACTAATTTAATAAATCTTTGTTTATGTTTTGAAAGTCACTGTTGGTGGAATCTATGTGCCGCCACAATATGTAATTTAGTTTTTGTTAAAACTGATAATTTAATTTAGGTTTATTGTAAACTGTTAAGTAAATACAATATTGTTACCAGCATTTCATATTTTTTTGTGAATCATATCGTTTGCATATTCATTTCGCAAGTGGTGTAACCCAATTGTGACAATTATCAGGATTATATTTACGAGCCTTAAATGAAAGACATTGGTCACCTGATTGGAAATGCAATGTTGTTGATGACAAGTAACACATATTAAATACAATGTTTTAACTGCATTTCATTTACTTTCTGCTCATATCAAGAGATAAGTAACTTCATTTGAACCTTAGGCCCATGTCCTTCGCTTAGACCAAGTCTCTAAATAGGCTAAATTAATCACACTGCTCACTGTCTATGTTTCGCGAATGTTCATTCCAGCCTGAGATAAGGCATAATATTCTGGGGAAATACATCTTATAGCTCCCAGACTTTTAGATTACAAAAAAGAATTGTACGAATAGTAAGCAAATCCCACTTACGTGATTCTTGTAAGCATCTCATTATTAATCTAGGTATTTTACCATTACCTTGTCTCTCAATATATGAATCAGTGATTTTTGTCAAAAATGACTTACTTAAAGGCGAGTATATATTTTGAGCAAACGCCGTTGTCTATAACTATAACACTCAACGTAGTAATCATATTCAACAGGTAACTATCAACAGCTCACTACAAAAAAAAACACTTATAATACATGTACATTATTTTACAATACCTTGCCAGATGACATTAAACGATTAAATTCGATACAAAAGTTTAAGTCCTCAGTAAAATATTTTTTGCTGCTCATCTGTTTCTATACAATCAGAGTCTATACCGAGCATCCAAAGAGAAAGTAATATTAATTTTAACAACGGCATTTAATGTATTATATATCATTTGGATTTTATAATTGTAAAGAACCTGGAACAAGTATTGTACTTCAGCTTCTCGATCAGGTTTTCGTCCATTTTTGCTGATCCGCGAGCAAATACTGAGATGGCCCCTTGTTTTGCTGCTGGACATAAATGTAACTTCAAATTAACTTCCCCCATAGCTCGTCACATACAGTTTTTAATTGTTTTTCACGTAAATAAATAAATGAAATAAATGTGATTCGATTTATTTAGTCAAAAACAGTCAAAACTGTGTGACGTATGAGGGAGAAGTACCATGTGCGCACGTTTTCTTAAGGTCTTGAATTTCTTCTCTATATTTTAACTATAAATAGTTGAAAGATCAATAAAAGTTAAAAGAATAAATAATAACTTTAAAAAACCTGAGGTTAGCAACATTTGAAAAACTAGACATTTTCGCTCCCGAGCTATAAAAAACGTATTTGCATCAGTAAACGAACGGCGGATTTGATTTTTTGTGCTGTTAACAAAACAGAAACACACCCCTGGTTCTACTGCTACGAGCAAAAGGAGAGCTCAACAATCCTTGCGCATAGTGACGCTACATAAAAAGAAGCTGTGTCCAGAAGCAAAATAAGCAATTTTACAAGCATTATTAAAATAAACTTTTTTGCATGATCTACAGTCTCTAATTTTATCAAAACAGTTATGCAGCAGAAAAGGTTTTACTTTTAACTGAAATTTGCGGACCGATTTTAAATGTTTAATGTCCCTGCAATGAGTGGTAAAGTAAGTACAAGTATTGTATGTGGATTTTTTTTTTGTAGAGAGCTGTTGATACTGACACTTGATGAATGCGATTTCTGCGACGTGTGTTGTAATTATGAATATCAGTACCTACATTATTTTAATGTGTATTATGACCACTTGCACTCGCATTCATGAGTTCTCGTCTGTCCGGGTGACGCCGCATCGTTGGCTGAGAGGCCGACGTTTCGCCTGTCATGTCGCAGGCTTCCTCAGTGTAGTGAACACTTGCATACTTTATTAATCATGTAATTTATCAAGTAAACTTTTTAATTTTTAGTATATGTTATGTAAATGAATTTAATTGTTTATATTAATCAATTTTATGTTCTTAAACATATCATTTATAAAGGTAATGTAAGTAACTTATTGTAATTTTAAATAATTTCTAGACGGAATTTGTTGATTCTGTAAGTCTGTAAGCATAATAAAATATTATTATATATTTTAATATTTACATAATATAATATAATTTATAATAATAATAATAACTGTTGTAATAAGCCTAACCTAACAATTTAAAATTTGATTGTACCCTTATCTCTACATCTTTTGCTTTATTTTTCAGTTTGGTTTGAGCCGACAGATGTTCACAAAGCTGCTAAAGCTTTTCAGACAGACTTGTGGAAAACTATTAGTGTTGCATCTCCAAACTTAAATGAGCTAAGAACTATGATTTCAGAAATTGGTATGTTGAAATATGTTTTTAATAGTGTCACTTATGGCATCATTTCAAAATGGTTTATCTTTATGTTTTTGCCAGCAGATCCTGGAGACCAAGAATATAGTGAACTAGCACCTGAATTGGAAGCGTGGTTCCTATCTAAAAAGTTGCTTGCTCAGTCGCCATCATTGACGTTATTGGTAACTCTGGGGCCACGAGGGGTGTTGGTAGTGCGACATGGTGGACCTGAAGAACCATTTTTTATCCCACGCGACCGTATTGATGCGAATACCGAACTAAGTGCTCGTTTGTATCCAGCTCTCCCGCCTCCCTCTGAGACCAATCTAAATGAATCCGGAGCAGGCGATTGCTTGGCAGCTGGTGTCATTGCTAGAGCTCTGCGCGGTTGCAGTGAGACACAGGCAATTGCAGGAGGCCTTGCAGCTGCTCTTGCGTCGCTCGTATCACCGTACGCAGTACCTGACAAATTTCCAGATCCTCATATAATCGAAAAAGCTCCTTATCATACAATATCTTAATTATTTATATGTCCTTCAATTGAACAATGCTTATATCAGCTTACTCAAATTATTTTCAAACAGGATCTTACAAGCTTTTTCTCTAGAAGTCTTTGGTGAAGACAAGAGAAATTTCGACTCTTTTCTGTTCAAACTGTCTCAATAGGCTATTCTTCTATATTTTTTAATTTTAATTGGCTTTGTACGGTGTGCGATGTGTTATCACTGAAATTCCATGACGTCTCTCTTCTACTGTATTTCTGTAATAGAGAGTTTATTTATTACATCTTACTGTACCATATGTACGTCTGATTAAGAAAAACGACATTTTGTACTATTCATTATTGTATGTTGTTTGTCCGTTATCTATGTTGTGAAACAGTCGTTTATGTAGAAAGTTTGTTTATCCTTTGTATATACATGCTCAATATTTGTGCAATAAGGTTTATAAGAAATATATTGAAGATATATTTTGTAATTTATGGATTTCAGCACTCACTGGTACCTACGATCAAAGCCTACGTGAATGGAAAGTAGTACATTATGAATATCATACAGCACGTTAGTAATTTTGTAAACAGGATTCGATCGTTGCCATAGACCACAATGTATATGTACAAACTGGACTCGTTTTCACAGCAGTATGGTTTTAAGCGTCTTATCAAAAAAGATTCTTAATTAGATTAGAATGCAGCAACCATATCGTGGGTATGTCTACGCATCAATCAGTAATCCTTCAACCGTTTTCGTTCACTTTTTCTTCGTACAAGATCGTATTTTATTCTTGGCCTGCGGCCATCGTATACAAAATTTGCCGTCAGATCTTTTGTGATTAGTGTAAGTACTCATTAATCTACGTAAATACATAGTATGGTTATCGAAGAATGAGAAGCCAATACCGTCATCGCTATTCGTATTATGACTTCCTTAGAACATGCCAATCCACTTCTTTCTACTCCCGATCTACTCTGTTCAGACTGCCCCTGTAACTGCATACATTTTTTGTTACATAAACTGTACACTGGGGTCTCATGGATTCCAAAGATTTTTATTGATACAAAAGATTCAGAAAAATTGTGTAAGATTCTAAAGTGTGTAATCGTATTTTTTCTTTTAGGAATGCATGGAAACAAGGAATAAATGGAATTTAAAAAGTACAATTTATTGTATTTTTAACGTAGATCCATTCTTCAGATTTTTACAGAATGATTACCAATACGCTTTGAAATTACGTCAAACACCAATGCAGAGGAGTTTTAAATTCCTATTGTCACAACGCATAAGCATTATACGAAGAATACAATACAAATTTCTATATTATTATTTGTGTGCAGAAATTATACACTGAGTTCCTGTAGACTCTAGTTGCACCACTGATGAAGTAGCTTCTATTCCGACGAAATGTTAGCACCTGAGACTCAGTAGTATGAGGGCTAGTTAACGGTATAATTCAAATTTTCGTAAAGAGTTATGCGGCTATCGTCAGAAATTTTCACTCTGCGTGAATTTGAAATGTTGGGGTTCAGTAGATCCTAGTGTGCAGTTCTAGTGTAGACATATTTTACTTTCTCACTACTGCTTACGCAATAGAGAGAAAATTATGTAATGCTGCAAGAAAAAACGGCGAATTTTCGGCTGAAAAACTCTTATTACCGGGCCCTTGTAACGATAAAGAAATAAATTCAGTTGCCAAATTAAGAAAAAAATATATCACGTGGTGCAGCCAGAATCAATGTTTTGTCGGTCCTTGACAACGAAAAATAGATTAAAGACAAAAACGTCCGTCCGTCTGTGAACAACGCTAGCTGCTAAACCATTCTGACGATTTTGTTCACGATTGGTATTCCCTAAAAGTTCTAGCTGATGTCGCGAACCGAATTTGATAATGATATTTTAATTTGGGGGGTATTTTACTTGAAGTTTCTGGGTCATTTTCAAAATTTTCAAAAAGTGACACCCAAATTCTTTATTCAACATGCTCGTTAAAATCTCTAATTTTTTGAAAATTGCAAAAAATCAATTTTTTTCAGTGCCTTTATAAAGTTATTTGTAAGATGATTTTTACATAATTTGTGTTTATCAAAAACATATCTTCAAATAAGGTCATGCTCAATGTTTCCGAAATATGAGTATTTTTTGCGTGGATTGGAAAAATTTAAAATAGTAAATTCGAATTTCCCAGCATTCGTTTGAGGCTGTGTCGGTCTGTAAAAGTAACTTGAGTGGCGCTGGGGAGGCTGTAACAGAACATAAGGTGCGAAAACATATCTATATTACGTTGCGGTATAAATGCATATTACGTAAGCGTAACAAATATTGCTAAGAGAAACATGCTTTCTCGCAATCATTTGTTCGCAGAGCAAAGTAATATCGAGGTAACAACCACAATCAAAGTTCGCTTTGATATATAATTAGTTTGTGCACAAATTTGACAGAATAGAACGTTCTTATACACACATACATTATAAATACTTTAAAAAATATGTATTTGATTAAAAGAAAAATGAATCGCCGATAGAGAGACTTCGCTTCAACAAAATTATTCGGATAGCCGTTGGGGCAACGTTGTAAAGGATCTTTTGATCTCCGAAAAGAACGTTCCCTTGCTGCACATTGCTGCAACTTCAACGTACGAAAAGAACGCTTAAAATATGGAGGAGGTAGCACTTTCGTTTAATTTGTGAATTTTTTAATTTCGAAGAAGGAAAAAATCGGCGTTTTCTTACAGGTACTAGCAATTTTTGAAAAATATGAATACTTTCCATGTAATTTGCCATAAAATATAGGCAATTTTTAAATAACTGTTTTCTTAAAAAGGCTCCAATTTCTGTTCTTCGACTAGAAAAAGTGACGCTTAAAAATGCTTCCATTTGCGGCAGCCTGTATTTTCGAAAATTAAGATCGCAAAAATACAATATTGATGATAAAGATTTTTTCCATACAAGAAACCTGTTCTTTAAAACATATTGCAATAATGTAAGTGAAAATTATGAATTTTTGAAAATTGCTAATGCAAATCTTCAACTTTTTTGAAGAATGGTTGCGCTTAGTTGTGAGGTTGATAGTCTATGGGTAACGTGTATGGCCTGCTGAAGATCCTGAATTCGAATCCAATCTAGGGGGAAAAAATTCACTGTCAGGAAACACTTTTACTGCTTTATGTTATAGTAGAATATTACGCAGCTGTTACAAATAATACGAGAAAGTATGTGCTGTTAAAACTACTTTATTATTATTATTATTATTATTATTATTATTATTAAGTGTTCATATGACTGATAGCTGTTACGAATCAGTCGCAGGTACGCGGATAGTTTATTTATGAAAGTATATTATAAATTTGAGAATTTCGCTTGCATCTTGTTTACTTTGCATGACAATATTGTGGTGTTGAACATGTTCCTAGTGAGTTGTGACTTGACGGATAGAAATGGTTTCATGGGTAGGCAGGCGGAATGATCCTTGCACAACCGAAGAGTCAGTGCGTATCATGTGATGAGAAACATTCATCCGCAAACTTTCAAACAAATCTAATTGGCTAAAATTGAAAAATAAAAATATTATACAATGCTTAATATACAAGAGTAAGAGTATATTCTGCTGAAAGCTATGATCATTGAACTATGACATTGATATCTTGCACGTAGTGTTGCCTCGGAGATTTGTAGATCGAGTCTGAGATTCATCCGTTGTGGCATCGAGGCACGTGGCTTTTCGTTGTCGGTCATTTGCCCTTTTGCTTCATCATCATCGGAACTCCACTGCCCTTCTGCGGGCAGTTCGTTGTGAACTGGCCTATCACGTTCCCCGGGGGATCGTAATTGGCAACTACTACTAGGCGCCCGCCTTTTTGCGCTTTAGCTATGCCAATCTTTTTCGTGTCTTTCCAGATCAATTGAGTGAAGTGACCTGTGAAAATACATAGATTGACTAGTCATTATAAAAGTGATGATATATTTTAAATCCTTCGCAATCCTCTCTCTCACTACTGAAAAAATACAGTGGCCAATGTAATATTTTTTATTTTCTCATTTCATATATAAAAGAAGAAATGAAATTTTGAAATAAGATTTAATTTTGCTCTCCTAATATTCCAAAAAATAAATGAAATAACTAACTACTGAACAAACGTTCCCTAAGTATATTATGTTTTTCTGACCTTATCGTAGAAAATGTACGACTAATCAATGGAAATAATCATTTACCTTACATAATAACGCATCATAAGCCCGGATAAATTTCTAGCATTGTCTACCAAGCTTTTTCTTTCATCAATATTTGGCTATATAAATAATTTTGTTCTTGGGTTTGACGTTCCACCTTGTTTGTTCAAAAACCATCGATGTTTGAAAACTGATTTAATATACCTTGTAATTTTGGCGCGGAGAAAAAATGAATTCGATAATAGCACTGATATATATACTAACTTCACGTCCCCGCGAGAAACTAGGGAGTTTGTGCCACCTCGAACGTTAAAGCACTATCGATCTTCTGTTCATGCGCAGTTCAACTTTCGCACTATCTGTGCATGCGCAGAAGATCGATATTTCTGACGCTAAGGCTGTCACAAACTCCCTACTGAGTCTGAAGGCGTGAGCGCTTAGGGTCATCTAAGGTGGTTCCGAGCTTCCTCAGTTCGCCGAAAAGGAAACGGGTTGAAGGGGGGACACCTGCGGCGCTGCATACGTTGACGCCTCAGCGTGGTACACTGACTCACAAAACTATTCGGACACGCGAAATTTAGCAGAACAATCATGGATTAGGAATATCAAATGAAGAAAATAAATATAATAAAGTCTATTATATTACTTGCATACGCAGTAATAAGGTATTTAGGAAAGATTTATAATCAACCGATATGTAATGTATATGTAAAAATTTGTGCATTTTCTGTGCTGAAAGCAACTCACAAAAGTATTCGAGCACTTGAATAGAAATATAAACAAATATGCACAGTACATATCGTTCAAACTGAAAAACACGTAAAAAATATCTCACAGTACATATAGTAAGAGAGTTCAATGTATTGTAATTATCCCCTTTCACTGCAGCACTTTCTACAGTATAATTGGTACACTTTGTACCAAAATTTTGGGTATAAGAAAGATAATATTTTCTCTATTTATGTTGTATTCATATCTTTAATTCTTGTTTGGAATGATTTGGATATTTTCTTATCTTCTTTTCTCATTTTTCCCGAAGATGTTCTCTAACAGTAAGGTCTGAGGGGGGGGGCGGTGAATTGGGCAATTGTACAGCAGCCTACGTTGAACAACCTGCGACTTGTGCTCAGGATCATTATACTGCTAAAATCGTATCACGAATACAAAGATTCCCAGCACTTTATTTTCTTAAGAACGTCAAATAGTTGAACTTTTTCATCGTTTGCTCTACGAACATAAATTCACATTTTCACATCCGTTCAAGGTTGCTTACATGTTTTCTCCTTTCAGCTCTTAATTGAGTCTTCTCCGCCATCAAATTCTTGCATCAGATCCATAGATTTCATTTTCGATTTCTCAACTATGATTACTCCATTTCTCAATCTTCATTTTTTTTTCGTTTATTTAGCAAACCCCGTGCTTTTTTGTCAGTTCGCTTTAGTTACAAATTACTTTCTTCTGGCAACGTAGCTATGAAAATATGACCTCCGTAGTACCCTCCGCGCTGTTTCGGGATTTACTGTGTCGTCAATAACTAACTGTGGAATAATTGTCATAACTGAAATAACTGTGCCAATACTAACTGTGGAATAATTTTTGGTGCGCTAATACTAGGATTCTTCTTTATTATCCTCCGGGTTGCAGTGTAATCCTTTCTTCATTGATGTACCGTGAGATTGTGACACTCGCTGTGACCTTTTCATTAATTCCATTTTGTAAATTTTTCGGTTTGATTTTTCCTTTGTATGATTGTAAATAGCCAGCTGAAGCTGCTCAAAAGTGTTGTTTCCTTTGCGTCTCATTTCGCTTAAATGTTAGGGTTCCCACAAACCTGGTTCATCGACTCACAGGTGACCTTGAATGTGGAGCAAGGTTTGAAGGTTTCAACGTTATTTTCGGAGATCAAAATATCCGTTACCACGTTGCCCCAACGGCTGTTCGAATAGTGTTGTTGAAGCGAAATCTCTATCGGCGATTCATTTTGCTTGTAATCAAACAAATTTTCTACAGTATTTATAATGTATGTGTGTATAAGAACGTTCTATTCTGTCAAATTTGTGCACAAACTATTGATTATGTGGTTTTCTGAGCAACTTTTGGTTGAATTAATAAATGTCCGAATATTTTTTAGTCAATGTTCGAAGATATGCATAGAAAATACCAGGTTATAGGTGTTCTCGCTCAGTCAAGAGATGCTTCGCTCTGCTCGATAAAGATCAGTTCCGTTCGAACACGTGAATCATCAATTCAAAATTGTCTCTCTTACAAATTTGTGATTATTAGACTTTCATTTACATTTAAAAATCAAAAACGTGAAGACATCGAAAACTAACCATCGATGCTAAAAAAATATCGGCTTTAAAACATTGATGTTTCAAAACATCGACATATATATCGCATCCCTAGTATGGTTATGTGGCTGGCCACGGCAGGACACAGCAAGGAACGCTCTGTATGCGGCTGCAGTGTGAGCTTTCTCTTGTTGAAGTGGGGTGCGGAGGTTCAGAGCTAATGTTTGCAAGACATCCTGAACGTGCCGTGCAGTTGTCAATGCCCGTAAAGAACAATCTCTTTGTACGGATACCATACGATACAATGCTTCACACCAGTTTATTGGGAGGTGGGATGCGATACCACAAACCGCTCTTTGTAACGACACACAGCGCGTCCAGTCTCGTATCCGGTGGGCGTCGCCATCAAGGCAGAGGCGGAACTAGATAATGTGCTGCCATTCTCAATGGTTCCATGTTAATTATCGTTAACCAGGCGAATACGAAATGACTCCACCGGGTGTGAGTGGCATGCATCATTACGACCAACGTGCGACCAGTTTTGCGGCATGCAATAGCCTGCCAATGACTTCGGCTGAGACGACAGGACATGGCAAAGGAGACTACAGCCTGCTGAATAGCATCTATAGATCTTCACTCATGTAGGACAATCCATCAGTTATCCCTGCTCGCAGTGCGTGGCAGACGTCGCAAACCTGCAATGTATCTGTTCTACGAGTGTATGCGTGCCATCCGTTCCGGCAAAAACGGGCGTTGGAGACCGCACGACCGGTGTGTAGCACAACACGGCGGGCCCACCACCTCCCCATCTGCAGCCCGTCGCTGCCGCCCTCAAACACGCCTCGCTGGGCAACCTGCTGTCGAGCGCGTCGCCTGGGCATAGACACGTGCAGGTAATGCTCTGAAAACTCCACCGGTAGTCGAAATGGCTGATGTGTCAAGGCTCTCTTTATTTCGGACAAAATATCCTTGACTCCGACTTCCGAAGCGTTGCCTGTCGTGAGAAAAAAATCATTGGTTTGATGCGTTGCCAACTTGATAGCGAATACGGCACCTTCTGGGCGCTGCGCTTTTTGTAATGGTTATAATCTTAATAGTTGTTCTTCAATAAAAATTAATCGAATATACTGCACTCATTTAGAAAGTTCCATAGTTTGTGTCGAAGAAGGATACCACTTCAACTGTTCTATAAAATATTTCAGTTGTTTTGTGATAGTGAAATATATTTTACAAATGTAGAGTTAAAAATGATACATTTTAAACAGAATTTAACAGGTGCTCTAAAATGATGGCAATAAATTTCACTTTTATTACTCTAAAAAAGATATCGTTTCCCAAAAGAAATTTTATCCGATAAATCCTGACGATGTAGCGTCGTTCTACCTTTCAAATTGTTGTTTTAACCCAAAGCTTCAGAGTGCCAGAATATAAACAAATTCATTAAGTGAAACTGACACACAAGAGGTTATTCACTTACAAAACAGACAAATAGCCATACAGATTCTTTTTACTTTTTCATACAATCTTTACTGACGTTTCTGTATTTGTTCTTGTTCTTGTACTTGTTTTCTTTCGACTCTTCTTATCCCATCAGCCAAGAAGTCTGTAGTCTGACTTCGAAGCCGGCTTTGTGCTTCTTTACCTCTTCGTTGTTGTTGAACGTGAAATCAAGCAAAGCTCATTTCATCGGACCAAACGGACAAAGCTATGAAGGAGCACTGTCAGGTCTGTAAGGAAGATGTGGTAAGAGCTTTCAATCCACAATGAATGGTTCCAGTTCACTTGTGCCATATTCGGTCGAGAGTTGCATTGAAGAAGAAAAGTTTCCTCCGCTTTCCCGGGCATTGCTTTTTCAATGCGGGCTTGCTTTTGTTCTCAATCGTGACTAAATAATGCGAAGGGATATCGGGTATTACAGAGCCTGCATTAAAACATGTACATATAATTTCATACAACCAATGTAGCCAAGTGACCATGCATATATTTGGTTATGTTTCGACATAGTCTCCATGTCGGTGTAGACACTTGTCGCAAAGTGGTTCACCTCCTCGTCTGAAGCGAATCGTCGGACTCCTAAATGCTCCTTCAAGTGAAGAGAAATGTGATAATCGCTTAGAACGAGGCCCGGGCTGGAGGGAGTTTGGTCAATGATGTCCTATCGAAAGTGCTTCAGCAGCCTGAAAATGTTCTGGACTGTAGGAAGTCATGCGTTGTGGTGAAAGAAGATGATTCCATAGATGGTGGGGGTGCATTTTAGCTGCGGATATGTTTCTCCCATAGAGCGAATAACTAAGCACATTTCTTCGCGAAAGCATTTTGCGAAACGCGTCGCCATTTGGTCAACTCACGACTAGCCCTATAAGTAGCAGGTGGCTGAAACTTTGCAGCTGCCGGCCGTGCGTATTAGAATTACCACCCATTGCAAATGTCTCTATAACAGACGCAACTCTAGGAAGGTCGGCCTTGTAACCGTTGTTTCTGACCATCCCTCATATACGCTGTAGTTAGTGCGTGCTCCTCCGAATAATTACAGAAAGTCGGTACATGGACATTTCAAGAGATAATCAAAATGATCCTACTAGCGGTTGGTTGCATTTGTAATTTCTTATGTGCAAGAGAATCTGGATATTTCCACTGCTCACTTTTACGGTCAGACTCCAGCTCACAATAATATGTTCTTGTTTCATCACAGGTCCAATTCCGGTCTAAAAATCCATGATCTTGAATTGATTGCAACAATTTGTTTGGGAAATCGAAAGAGCAACTCTGGGCAAATGCTCGTTTTTTACGTATGGAAACCTCAATTAGAATCCACCTTGCACGGGTCTTGCAGTAGTCCAGTTTATTTAGAGTGATGTAATGATTTGTATCATGACTTACTCGACATTTTTCAACAAATGTTTTAATTGTATGTCGTCGTAGTATATAGGTGTAAAATTCGCACGGCAGATAAAACTACTACCGAGTTTTTGTTCATCAGAGGCAATATTTATAAATGTTTACACTTTCCGATAGTAAAAAGATTGGATTACAGAATGCTGTTCTTGAAAACTACTTTCTTCCAATGGACACGCCATAGTAATTAAGACTAAAAAAGGTTGTCGTGTAAATATGAATGAATATCACGTTGCGCAAGTTTGCCAACTATTTGCCTACGTTACGCGTTTTCTAAACTACAAATATCTGTTTAAACGTTGAGTGACCCACGTACGTACTCGACATCACCAGATGCCGCACATTTAAATTGGAAATGAGTTCAAATTAGAGAACCTAATTTGTTATTTTTAATGCGTTACGTGTCTGGTACCATAAATTGTCCATCTTTGAGATTCAGTGGTTAGTTGTAGTGGACGTAATTGCATGTAAATGTGTTCCTGGAGATGCTCTTCCAAACATGGGCTCGTGCTCCTCCACCTATGTAGTTTAGTCTCGAGAATTGAGTTTATACGGGCACTTGTGTATTCCTAACTGGAAACATTAGTTGAATCCGTTATATTTGTCATAATCAGGTGGTCAATAAAACGAGAATGGTGTGTCAGTTGAAACCACTGCGCCCGCCTCGATCCGGCTCCCCTTGTTCCAGCCGCTCTCTCCACTAGGTCCCGTCCCGCCAAACCTACGTGCATAGCTGGTTGCATTTTTTTAAAAAATTCTTCTCCTTCCATTTTTAAAATCAAAATTAAATTGCTTCTCGCGTACTCTTACCATGGGTAAAAATCATTAAAACCTTTAAGCGATTATAATTTTTTCTGAGATATAGGTAGATCGTGGCCCAACTTATCTCATCAGAGCTCTTTGATAGTCGGCTAATAATGCGCGGTGGTAGTCCTGTTGAGCGTGCAACCATCTCTGCATATTATACGTAGGGGCAGCCAGGCAGAAGGAAGGTGTGGCATTATGGTGAAATATTCTTATTCAATGTGATTGAATGTTAACGATTCTCATGTCATTGGTCCCGTAAGTGTGGTGCATGTTTTGCTCGGAAAAGTGGATGTCTTCTTCCCCCGCTGTATGGCGAGATCCGGCGCCGTTGGTACCACTAGCGGGGCATCGCTAGTACCCTATCCAGGTATATTCCACCAGCGGGGGATCGCCCCAGCCGAGACAAGCTCTAAGCTCCCAACCGGTCTCCAAGCATGTGTAGTAGTGTAGTGCATGTTAGTGTAAGTCAGTGTAAAGAGTGAGGGTAGGACAAGGAGGGGGCAGAAAAGATCATGCGCGATCCGTGGCCCGTTTGTTAGGGTACTGCTCCGGCATTCGCCTTGTGTTTATCGGAGAAACCAGAGGAAACGACCTACCAGAGCAGCTAGAATTCTCCTCCAGACAGCGACTGGATTCAACCTAGCGGACAAGCTAGTGTCGGGTGCAGCGGAGATCAGAACAATAAGTTTCTTCCACTGAACACGATGTATATGCAATTCTTATCTAACAGACGATTTCGATAAATAAACTATTCCTATAGTTATACGATAAGTCATTTCAGATGAAAAGAAAATGCATCATCTCCTTAGTTGGATAAATAAATGTTAAAAATGTTATTTTGTTGAGAAACGCTTCGTTTCTGCAGAGCAGTTTCTTGGTGATTTTTCTTCAAAAATATTCAGGAGGTTGAGCTTAAAGATTAGGCCTGTAGAATCAGGCTCGGCGGATGATGTGGATATGATGAGTAGATTAATTCCCACGAAAAATTTCGAGTAGGTAAAATACCCACTCGCGGTTTGAGCGAGAAATATTCCACAAATATCAAATCAATAAATTAATGAATTTTCTCGGAATTGCGTCGATGTAAAACGTATATGCGATCATCTAGGTTGCAAGATGGACTCTACAGTATTGCGATTTTAAAAGTTAATAGCGACATGACCAACAAAATTGATTTCTAAAAATTGTTAACCAAGTTTATATAAAAATGCAAAGAGCAGCGCTGTTTTTAAATTGCAAAAAGGAAATCTGCTGATGTGACATAAAATAAATATGCTAACAATTTGATGACAGTTTAATGATAGAAATGACCATGTGAAAAAATTCTTTTTTGTATTTTCCCTTCCTCATATTTTCGGTGGGTGATGTACAACAAACAACCAGGGAAAACCTCTCACTCAAACTTAACAACAATTGCCGACCCTGAGGAGCAAGTGCTTAAGGGATTTCATGATCTGACTCTCTCGTCAGTGAGCAGATTCGAATTCCTGTTCACATACACTCGCCTAATGAGTAAAGTATAGAACGATAATTTATCTCCTAACTTCATGAAAATTACAAAACCTTCACTCCACGAGTTAACGCTATGTCAGAAAAAAGTGGTCATTGCAGTAGCCTATATGAAGGACATTACTACATTACCCTTCTTAAATTTCGTTCCTTTCATATGTAGATCAGATGCAAAAGTCAGAACCACGAGAAAGGTTGGGCTGCGAATCCGAAGTTGTAAGATATTTGCAAAAAAAATATACAATTGCATTTTGGTGAGAATGACATATTTCGTGTTTTCTTCAGTAACACATTTCTTGGCGATCTCAGAATTTAAAAATAAAATGGAATGAAATGAACTTAATATGAAGCATATGAATCCAAATATTTTGATCGTATTGACATGTGAATCCCATTTAATTAGAAAGTCTGATGACATAAATGCATTTTATAATACGTTATTACAATGATATGGGGTGTGTATTATGTTATCCAAATGATCTGTAGTGACCACATTTAGTTTTTTTTTACTATTTACTGCCTTTATCGAACAGGTATTATCAACGTAGAAAAAATACCTGACTTCAATGTTGTTGGCTCTTTTCCGAATGTAAAATCCTTTATTTCACTGTACCAACTTTCCACTGCGTTTTTCACTGGTACTGCCGCCGTCATTGACTCATTAGTTGACTGATAGTGATAAATGTTTTCTCCGTACTGGTTATTTGGTCGGTGCTCGAATTTATCCTCCTGAGCCAACTTATTTGCCCATTCGGCTGCAAATTTACATAACTGCAAGAAAAAGCTACATTACGAAGTGTAAATTATTTCTATACAAAGAACAACTTTCTCATATTTTCTGCAACTTTATATCATTTTGAGTTGTTGATCATGCCATTCACGAATATAATAAGTACTATTATACTATTATTAAGTTATTAAGAAGTATATGGTGCAAGTAGAAAAAGAGGATATCCCTAATTGCAGATTTTTAGGAAGCTATTTTCACGCTTCGAAATAGCAAAAAGGTAGGACAGCAATTGTTACATTCTCCCTTAGAGTTTACACAGAATAGAGAGAATGTAAAGCTAGGAAAAAAAGGTAAATTTTGGACAGAAAAAAATCTTAATACCGGGCTCTGGAAACGAAAAAGAGGATAAATCATCTTCCTGTATGTAGCAAATTACTTTTCTTAACACTGCATTGCACGTGTGGAACACAACCACAAGCCGAGTTTGGTAGGACCTTGATACCGAAAAATTGTTTGACCATCCGTCTGTCTGTGAACAGCGCTAGTGGCTAAACCGTTAGCAGGATTTTCACCGCAATTGATATTCCGCGATCGATCTACCTAACGTTGAGGTCACTTTGAAACGGATATTTTCATTTTTAGGGATACTACAAATAAAGTCTCATTATTTTCAAAATTTTCTGAAAAACAGCTGTATTTTTTCTTTCAATGTTTTCCTCTCAAAGAATAAAATACACATTAAGAAATTATGTAGGTTGCATTTTCACTGTACTCCAAGAATTTTCGAAAACTGTAAAAATTCATTTTTTTTCGGCGTTTTACTACGACTACAATTTCAATGATAAACGTTTCTTTAATGAAATGTGATCATCAGGAACATATCTTCAAATAATGTCAGGTTCGATTTCTTGAAAATATGTGTAGTTATGGGGTAATTTTTCGGGAAGCAGGTAATGTTAAACATTTGTTTTTTCCAAAACAGATTCAATCAAAGAGAGACATGTTGGCATCTTTGTCTTGTCGGTTCTGTATTTTCGAAAATAAAAAAATGAAAAAATAATTAAATATTTTACATTAGAATTCCTCGCGCTTCCTTTGACGCGCTGTCTGTTTCCGAGATGGTAACACAGCGGTTGAAAATTCTCATAATTTTTTTCATTGTTGGCGATCGTGTTGATAGTATCATGTAATAGATAATTATATTATGAAAGGGGATATATTTAAGAACGGCAATATATTTAACTCAGAATGAGAAATATACCTCTTTTACTTTAAAAAGTTGTGATTGCTGATATGGAATTAAAAAAATTGGAAACGCACTTCGATGTATTCACGGCAAGATTGTGTGAAATAATTATTCTTTTTTATACAATGTGCTGCAAATTGCGTAACTGTTATATATATTCATGCTTGTTTCATTTGTAAAAGTAAGAAATGATCCTGAATATTGTAATAAATACATATATCTACCACAAGCGCTTTGTTTTAGTAGGTTGAATTGAACTTGTTCAAGTTATAGTTGTGGTGTTAATACGGCAAAACTTGAAATGGTGTAATATTACACGACTGTTTTCAATAATGTGAGGAAGTCTGTGCTCGTATAGCACCGCTCGTAACGCACATTTTCAACACATTCTTATGTTAAATATTTCCTGTGAACACGCAATACCACTCACACCCGGGCAGGCACCTTACTTTAGCTTACGTGAAAAGTAAGAAATTGCAATGAAAATCAAGTTTAATCTTACTCGTTCATCCATTGCGAGAGGCGGACAACCATGAATTGCCCGAAGATTGTTGTGAACTCTTAAAGCTTCAGCCTTCATTTCCTCTTGACTCTGTGGTTTGCTTGTTTGTGCACCTTTTGCTGCTCCTTTTTCTTGGGCACTTCCTTTGGGCCATCCCCTACATCAAAAGAGGTCCTAAAACAGTATTACGCAGATTTCTTTGCGGATAAAAAATACGTATATGTATGTAAATTATCATTCAACTACGATATAACTGATTTATTGTCGTTTAAGTGTCAACAAAGAATTCAGCTCTGATTAAAATGCATTATTGGTTCAAACCAATGTTTCGATTGACAAAACATGATATCACTTGACGAGGTGGCACGTTAATTTACTAGTGGTAAACTTAATCATTTGAATTTGTTCTAGTAACATTTGCCGCTTTTACTTTTATTTCTAGCAATCCCATAGTATGTGTTTCTTCTCTTTTTTCCTTTCCCTTTATTTGTATATGCACTTGATAATGCAAGAAGCCTGTCTCGAGATTTTGATGGAAATTCGCATTTTAAGGGCTTCTGATAACGATTTTGTAGGACCTGTTATCTTTCTGTGAGTCCATCCGATTATGATTTTTTATTATTTTTTAGTGTCTAAACGTACGGAAGTGTTTTCAAAATTAGTATTTTCTGATCGATATGGCTGAATTCGAAACTCAACGAATTTGAAAGGAATTTTTATTTTTAAATATTTATAAGAATGTACTATTATATTATCTAAATTTTCTGGGAAATCATTTTTTCTTTCTTTTTTTGCAAAATTCTTATACGATTAAACTGCTAATTAAAGTTTCAAGTATTTCACGAACCGCAAAACCCCATAATAACATTTTTCCACTTACGGGAGACAATTATTGACGTGAGTCCTATTGTATCAATTGTGGGCCTTTTCTGTACACAGGGGTGTGGATGGGGTTTGTTCGTGTACATGTACAGAATGCTACCTTGCTACACGACAGACAATTTATCTTCGTCTGTAATGTCCAGAACATTCTTCTGAAGGAAAATCGATTTGCCGACGATGTGTCTAAGCATTGATAAAAACAATACTTGTTTGTGAAACCAAATTTGTGAATTGATGCGAGCATATACTACAGTTCTGTATCGCGTGTCGCCCTGCAATTGCGTCCACCCTTCTTATTAAACCATGAGAACCTTAGCCCACCAGCCGGCCATCAGAATTACAGAATATTCGCTGTTTGCAAATGATGAAAATGGAGTCCGCACAAAGATCTAGTGACAAACAGAATGGCACGAAAATGGAAAATTATAGAAAACTCTTTCTTTTTGACTCTATCCTCCTGTGGCCTAACCAGTGAAGAGATTATTTTTTGCAAATTATATGAGGTACACTTTGCCGTAAGTTTTTTTAATAAAATTACTCCATATTTATAAAACTCTGAAAAAATGAGTGAAGGAAACTTAAGTGTTCATCAAGTAAGATTGCTCTAATTATGTATAATCTTGGTATCTTACCCTTCAGGAGGAACTTGGAATTCAAACTTGCCAATAACGTTCCCTGGAGGGTTATAGTTGGCAACGACGAATGTTTGACCTTTTGAATTTTTGGCAACTCCTACACCGATTTCTTTGCTACTAAGCCACACCAACTGCGTGAAATTACCTGCAATAATACGTCGAAAAGGTTCAAGATGTTTTATGTTGAAACTAGAAAAAGAATGAAGAAAACATTAAAACTCAAACACAATACAATGTTTGTGGAAAACAAAGTGTCAAAGTGTGCCAAATGTCGCGGGTTGGTGACTCAGCACGAGGGAATTTTAATGTAATTTTATTACCTGATCAGCATACATGCTTTTCAGAGGGAGTTAAACATAGTTCAAAACGTTCAGAATGCACTTCTCTGTAGAAAATTGTTTTTCGTATGTATTACAATTGTTCTGCAATATTTTTGCTAAAATCTATCTTCAGTTTTTGCACTATGGCAAAGGTATAAATGTTTTGAATATTTTCTGTCCTGAGGGTCTCTCCGCGGGGACACAAACATTCAGGTCCTTTCTTTTACGAACTATTTCAATACTGAAATACGATTTACGTATTTATGGGTAGGCCTGGCAGCAAAAGAACACCGAAGTTTGTACGAAGAGATGAAATGGCGACGGTTTCGAGTTGTTTTATAATCATTTTACAATAAATGCATTGAAAGACGAATCATTACTTAAGGTTAAGAAATGTTCTTATAAAAAAGACATAAACGCAGAAATATAAACTCCAGATCTAAACAAAGGAAGAGGGGGAAAACTAAGGTGGGGACCAACTTTGATCCCTCCTTTGGACTTTGCGCCTGTTAACAAAATGTTTAACAGAAACTCACATCATTCCGTACATAATTTCATTCATTTATCAACTGATAAAATACGTTGGTAAATCAAACGTACAGCACTAGGAATCCATTGTACTGACAACGCACTAGCACCATTGCACAAACGTTCGATAAATTATGGCACACTGTTTTATTTTACAAACTTAGGATGATAAGCACAGCAGTTTATTTTTCCAACTTAAATAAAAAACTATTTATAAAAATATAAATTCACTGTAAGAATTAACTCTTCATTTTTCCTGCCACGTCAAATATTAGCTTCAGCAGTACCACAGAGCTCATCACGATCTCCAACATTATTTAACCTTTTTCTTGCTAATTACTCAAAACTTACAGACAATGATAGTGTTTCTTGCAAACGACACTGCCGTTTTTACCTTTCATACAAATATTAACAATGCAAATTTAAACCTACAACACAATCGTGACACGTACATTCTATTGGAATTTTTTATTCAACGAACATTTATATGCTATTTCAAATTTAAAAAATAGGTAAATACTATAACAAATGAGTAAAACTAACAAATAAAATTAAAAGAAGAAAGTTACAAATTGCTAATTTTTTTGGGATCCTTTTCACATTCATAATAAAAAGATGATTAAAATACTATTACATTATTAGGAGGATTAAACATATGAACATGTTAGAGCAAAACAAAAAAAACATAGATAAATATCAATTATTTAAACGAAGGGGGATATGAAGAGTGGTCAGCCGAGAAATTTCTTGACCACTGTCAATTAGGTTTAGAGCTAGATGATTGGGATGCATTTCCAGACGTTGAGGATATCTTTTCTTGAACTGTTGCTATATTGAGGTCTCAGTGTAGTGCAGTTTTTGTTATGAATCAGGGTGCAGATAAAATTATTCTTAAGAGTTTAAATTGAAATCTTTGTTGAATTGACAAATTGGTTTTGTTAGCAATGCCCCAGATCTGAATTCCGTATGCCCATACAGCAACTCGAATGGTTTTATAAATCAGTAATTTATTTTGAAGATATAATTTTGATTTGTGTTCAATAAGCCAAAAGAATTTTCTCAGTTGTAACTAAAACTATTGTTTTTCTGTTCGAATTTTTTTCCATGTGAGACGTCTGTCCATATGAATACCTAAATATGTAATGCTCTCAGTGTATGATATTTGATTTCTGTTGATCAAAAGGGTGGACAAGTTTCTTTCCTAAGTTTAAATGTTATATGTGCTGATTTACTTTCATTTATCTTGATTCTCTACTTTCTGTACCATTCTTCAACTGCAGAACGGGGATCTTGAAGTTTTTCTGATGCTTCTCGAGAATCGTTGTCAGAAGTCAATATAACTGTATCATCTGCAAAAGTGGCAATACTTGTGTTTTCAGCCTGTGGAATATCTGCTCTACTATATAACAAATATGTACTGGTCCAAGAACACTTTCTTGAGGGACTACGAATTTTATAGGAGGGAGGCCTGAGATTTTGTTTGGGTATCTGATTTAGAAGTAACGATTTGAAAGATATAATCGGAAAATATCGAAAAATGTGTGCAAAACACTTCATCTTCTTCACTATTCGTAGGTGAGATGCTTTGAAAATTTTCAACAAAATGATGTCCAAAAACTTCTAGAAGTTTTTGGACATCATTTCTTTCCTTTCATTACCTGGATGTGGCTTTGTTATTGAAGATGTGCCTATGGAATCTATTCCTCGCAATGGAAATGGAACTACAACAGCACTAAGTAATACCGTGTTTGTCAAGGAATAATTTGGAATAACTATATATATATATATATATATATATATATATATATATATATATATATAGTTATCCATCCTAACGAAAGCAAACTAGCAAGCCAAGTTTTCCTTGTGAAGGGTTGAGAAGGGAAGCAGTCCCACCACTAGAACTTCCCATAGGGCGCGCGATAACGCCAGAACCCGCCAAGCGGAAGCCCTTAACGAGATCCGGAGTAAGAGCCTGCTTTTTACACGATCGGAGTCAACTTTCGTTAAACCATTAGTTTAGATTTGTTTGCCGTGCCGACCTTGCCTTAGGCTAGGGTTTCGGTTCGAACAACGTCCTAGTCATTCGTCAGAATAGTGAATAAGTAAAGTGTTCTTCAATTAACAACAGGAAGTATAAAATACGATTGTGAAGAAGATTAAAAGAATTTCTGGCTCAGAAAGTTAGACCAAGTTAGCAACGACGGAGAACCTGAGA